>BMAT01000378.1:69852-84424 GCA_019649035.1 Elysia marginata
AACAAAAGCAAACAAGCAAACAAAACAACATTTTCAAACAGAAGCAGAATCATAATTCTACATTTTACTTTTTGACCCATCCTTCGAGTCACAATCCATTTGTTAAGTTGAAAACGTTAAGTTGAAAACAAATCCGAACAAACTTCACAAGCATAATGAAACTTCGGGTACCGGTATTCAAAATAACCCGCACTACCTCTACTAGCTCCAGGCTCCCACTGCCTCAATCCACGAGTGATACAAATTTGTACGCTGATACTAGTGATACGCTATAGATTTCAGTAGGTGCGTGTGTTTGTGTGTACGTGCAGTGTGGCTGGGCCGCTGTTCGCACGCGCGACCACGGTCAAACGAATGCATGCTAGCCTGGGCTGCTCCTGTTCTGAATACACACTCCCCCTGGCGGGCTGACTCACCGCAGCTTTGCGGTTCGAGACTAACGGGCCTCTTTTGCAATACATACTAAGAATATCCCACATGTGTTAACGTTTTGATACAGGAGTAAAAGTAATTATAAAACTTTTACATAATTTATAAAACAATAATTTGTTGCAGCTGGGAGTCGATATCTTTGAAATGAGAACAAAGGCAGTGGAAAGGCCGATTTTGTAGAAGCGATACGCTCAGCTGAACAGTAGCGGACGAGCTTAATCAACATCCGGTAGCTCCGGAGATTACCGAACTTTACCGAGTTGTTGTTATTACAATGGCCGACTCTCGGACTACGAACTGAAGATGTGTAGCCGTTTAGAGGAGATCTATGATTATCACCGGGAAGTCATGCCAAAATTTAAAAGATGAGCTCAGGAGACCAAGGTGCAGAAGGAGGAGCTGAAAAGGATGTGGAGTATTATTACCGGCCAGGTAAGAACATGAGAATATTATTCAAAGTGAGCACTACGAGGTACTCATCTCGTGAGCTTCTGTTTGACTCGTCTTGAACTCTCGAAGAGGAAGCGGTGCCATGCCAGGCTATTTCCTCCTTGATGCCAGAGATAGGAGTTCTTAGAATCTAATTGTTTGTACTTGAATGAGAAAATGTAGACCAATTGGTATCCCCGTGGTCTCAATATTTTTGTTGTTTTTTTATATTTGAGAAGTAAAAGTTCGCCAGAGCGAGAACAATAAGATTTTTTTTACAGTCAATGTATGAATTACAGGTTATGAATGATGCATCTTTTACTGGTTATTTCCCTTGGGTGGATAAAACGAGAAAGACAAACTTGAATGTCTTGATGATGAATGAATCTGTAGATCTAGATCTAGATTTAGACCAAAAGTTTCAAATTCTAAGATGAAACTTAACTAAAATCTAGGCCCAATTCAAGGCCTAGTTATCTAAATTTTAGTGAAATGAGCCTCTCAAGATTTTGAACTGCACCATGATTCTGTCACGTCAATCACTGCCATGATGAATGAAATTCAAAGGCTGAGTAAGGCCCAGTCTGTAGATGAAACTAGATGCTAGATCTAGATGTTAATGTCAGTATTGATAACTAGCTAACTTAGCCTTAGATCTTGTGGGCCTTAGCAATATCAGTAAACTTTAATTTAAATGTGAGACTTCGGTCATTTCTTTTAAACATCTATTCCTAGACAAAAGGCGTACTGGATTCTTATGTTTATCTGATCGAATATTCACATTTTCAAAGACTAAATGTAGACTTTACCATTTCCTGTTAAATAATTCTTTCTTTTTTTCTCCGGGATAGAAGTAGAAGCTGGGTTGAAGATCTTTACAATTAAAGTGTTTTAACATTTTATACCAAGTCATACTCTAGTAGTACTTACTCTACACAGTGAGTGAGTGACTAAAACTAACTAAAGCACTTGCTAACAAGACTACCTGGATTTTGTGTCTAAAATTATTGAGTTTTATACAGTTAGCTGTAGGGTTCCTTTTGCATGCATTTTTTACAACTTAAGGTGACAAGATGAAGATCCAACTTCATTTCTTCTTTTTGAACCTTTTTTTCATTGTGCACATTTTTATTTGGTGTTCATAAAGTAGCCTATTAAAATAAAAGGGTACATCTTCACACTTTTAAAACTTTAAATCATCTGAATTCAGCTGCTGTAGAGCTAGAAGTTAAATCTGAAAATCTTATACAAATTTGTTTCAATGTTTGTTTAATAAATTAGTTTGTAAATAAGTTGATGCATGTGAAATTTTTATTTGATCTTAATCCTTTAAACTAAATTGTTTTAACTTCTTAGTCTCTTCTTTTACATCTTGCTGTAGACAAGAGGGAAACCCATTCTAAAATCTAAGTTAAAATTTGTTGATATATAATTATAAATATAAATGATTTTTTGTATTAATGATATTAATTAAACAAAAGAGCGTTTAAATTGCTTAAATTTCAAAAATTGTTTTCAAGCATTAAGTCAATCTTTAGTTTAATACTAGTCAATCCTCAAGCTTGTAAACTAATGTAAAAAATTGTTTGTTTTACTGGTGTAGGCGGTCGGAGAAATGATGGGCTGAAGGCAGCTGATATTGTTCATGTGTTGAGAGAACGGGTAGCCTACCTCTCAGGTTAGTACTTCAAGTCTTCATGTTTTCTTCATGATTTCGATTTTTTCCTGACAATGTAGCTCTGTATAATTTACAAGAACTTATGAGCAGACCTTCTAATTGTAACTTGTACTAGTCAGACGGATTCATTTGGGCATCAGAAGAGCTTCTAAATTCTGTTTAGGCTGTGACAAAAGATCGCGATTCTGTCAGTTATATTAAATGATGGTGGACAAGGGATTTTAAGGTATAGCAAAGATAATAAGACCATCATAAAACATCTCTTGCCTTGTATTTCTCTCAAACTACATCATTTGGCAGTGTTGAAAATTTTATTACAAAAAGGCCTTTTGGTAAAGAAATGAAAGAAAAATACAAATGAAAATCTCTAGGTTGTGATGGTGAACAAAATTATTGTTCTGCATCACAAACAACAGATTTTGAATTTGAGTGTGAGTGTTTCTATATTTCTTCATCAATTAACTTAAAATTTCTGACAAAGCGTTATGATGCAATTTAAGATAGTCATAACATCACACCATTATAAATTATAATACTTTTAGTTTCTTTGTTATTTTTGAAAATACTTTGTCCCTGATCACAACTGACAGATTTACGATGTTTTTTCAGTCTCATATATAACCCACTTTGCTGTTTTCAATTGACCGGACCAATAATGGTTTTGTTGGTGTCAGAGTAATTCTATTGAATTTGTAGCTTATAAATTTAAGTTTTTTAAATTTGGCATTGAACCAAATCAGCTGGTGTTAAAGATGAAATTTATTTTAAAAAAATTAAAGAAAGAAAAGTTAAACTTTATTCTTTTTAACTTAAGTCTTTCGAAAAATTTGTTTTTTAATTTTAGTTGATTCTATACACTGTATAACTTAAAAAGCCTACTATAACTGTCATATTTTTAAATCAATGTGTGAACATGATCTGTCCTTTTACTTAGGTGGGCGAGACAGAAGGGGCGGGCCAATCCTGACATTTCCATCCCACACTCACCCAGAAAGGTTAAAACATGAAGATCTGCGGAGACTCATGACATATCTAGCCAGTGTGCCCAGGTAAGGACAGCAACTCTAGTGTTACTGAATGTTACTCTCGTTTGTATACCAGGTCTCTTTTTTCTTTGATGTATGTCAAAGCATTGTCATGATTTAGACTGACCCAGGAAAAAGTGTTTATAAATATCCTTTTTATGTTTCAAGTTCAATTTTTAAAAAATAAGATAAAACCTTGTTCTACTTCCTCATAATGTATTTTACTTTAGACTAGTACCACTGATATATCTATTGATGACACTTAATACTATAAGTGCTTCAGTTCTCTTTTCTATTAATCTGTCAAACAATTCATCTGCCTGTCAACATTGATATTGGAATCTAGGCAGTTTTCAGCTTATTTCAGTTTCTGTGGGTATATGTCCTTTGTAAATATTTTCTATAATCAATGTACAGATTTTTTAGTCTTCATGTAGATCTATGTGAAAAGATGTTGATCAATATATTGTGTGGATTGGATTACCTATTAATAAAATCCATTTATTTTTAAGCTTTGATGTAAAGCACCTAGAGTGCTTTTAAATATTTTAGATTTGGTGCCAAAAAAGTAAGTATATATTACATTATTATTATTAATATCATTTTGTTTAAGTGAGTTTCTGTAGTGTAAGTTTACACTAATCATTTCTTTGTACTTAGAGTGAAAGGTCCTAAGTATGAGATGTGAAAAGACTATTTCATAACTATTAGCTTGCCCTACTAATTTTTTCATCAGTTTTGGCCATATCCAAGATGTCTGACTATTAAATTATGTTAAAAATCTAACTCTAGTTGTATTTAATGTGTTCTGTGTTTGTTTCAGTGATGAAGTACGAGACAAAGGTTTCACCATGATTCTTGACATGAGAGGCACAAAGTGGGAGACAGTCAAGCCTGTCCTGAAAGCATTACAGGTACAGAGGATCTGACCGGGTTTTTGTTTTATTCTTCCAGTTCCAAACACTGTCAATTTGGGAACTGAGTTTTATTCATAAGATTTTTCAACCACAAGGGAGTAAAACGCCAGGGGGTCTTTGGTGCTTAAAGTCATCAAACTGATAAGTTACTGGTTCAAGATTTTGTACTTTGTAGGTTTTTGTTTTTGTTTAAAAAAAATAGTGTTTGACATTCTCTTCTGATAGCTTAGACTTTTGACATATTTTCAAGCCCACGAATCGTAATTTATCTGAAAAAGAAAATACCATCTTTCCTACCCTACACATGTCTTTTTAAGGCCAAAATTGCACTTACAAATCTATATTTCATCTTCGTAATCAATGAAGCCCTTGTAGAAACACAAATTGATCTTCTACTTTTGTCCTCTCTCAGGAGTGTTTCCCTGGTAACATCAACATGGCCTTCATCATCAAACCTGAAAAATTCTGGGAGAAACAAAGGACCAGCTTAGGCAGCTCCAAGTACAACTTTGAGGTTTGTTATGTTTTTAATCTGATATATTTTAGTTTGATTATTGAGTTGATGTCACTATAGCGAATCTGTCCCGTCGGAGTATCCAAGTTATGTTTTCAATGTGATATATTTTAGTTTGATTACTGAGTTGATGTCGCTATTGCCAATCTGTTCTGTCTCAGCATTGATTACCAAAATTTTTTTGCAGCTAATCCCAAAAAATCGAACTTTGAAACGTTTAATTTTGAGAAACTCAATGTTATGAATATGCAATCAGCTTTCAAAAACATTTACATAGAAATCTGCTTTTCTAAACGATTATATGTGAAATTAAGAATTTGAAAAAAAAATGCATCGCTCATAATATCTACACCCACTTGCTTAAAAAGTTTTACATTTAACTAGTTTGAAGTGATTGTTCGATAGACGGCTACAGTTAAATTTGACTGAGTCTTTATAAGATTGCACTTTTCTCCCGTCTGCAAAATCACTTGATATTTTGTCCATGTTAATTCTTTTAATTGTGACTTGCTTGGTTCACATGTATAAGCAAAGGAAACAATGCTGGGCATGTAAAAGTTATAAAATCTAAATCCTTCCTATTTAACTTTCAGACCAACATGATATCATTAGATAGCTTGAACAAAGCGATTGAACCAACTCAACTGACTCGAGAGTTTGACGGGACGCTGGAATACGACCATGAGCAATGGATACAACTAAGACTGGTAAAATTCAACAATTTTCACTTTTTGTCATTCCACAGTTGCTTGTTGAAATTCGTGAGAGTCTGAGAAAAAATATGCTATTTTTTTCTTGCTTACTTTGAGTAGTTTGAATTGTTGATTATTTTATGGAGGTCCTTGTTTTGAGCCTTAAAATTATCACAATGAATATTTCAAATGTAACTCTTGCACACCGGTTTTGTTGATAGCTTTGTCTGGACACCTCTCAAAAATAGATGAAAAGGATTTGGACTGACAGCAAAACTGTTGCTCAATCCTAGAGGCACATCTATACTTGTGTTAGGTTTGAAGTTTTTCTTTGCACTGCATAATGGCATTAAGTTGAAACTGCTTCAAGAAAATTAAAAAAAAACGAAAATGGCATATTTTAGTTGGTATCAACTTAACCTTTTACTTAAAAAAAAACACCAATATATATATCGTATTAAAAGACAATGATAGAGAGATAATGTCTGTTACACTTTTTTGCTAATAGAGGTATAAGAGCTTTCACCAATGAGTTTCCAGTTTTTACTAAGTGAAAATCTTTTTTTCCCTGATATATTGATCATTTATTTACCAAACACTTCCTGTCTTCAGATGTTGGAAGAATTTATCTGGAAAGCCTTAGATCTGCTGGACAAACTTGGTGCTCTCGGAGAAATCCTGACAAACCCAGAACTTCCAGACGATCTGAACGGAGCTCAGATGGTGCTGGAGGAACACAACCAGCTCAAGAAGCGGGTCACAATGGCGCCCGTAGAGCAGCTGGCCATGGAGGGTCATCATATCCTGCAGAGAATTACTGGCGAATACTGCGGTAAGGACGGAGTTGATAGCTCGGTCTGTCTCAGAAGAGATCTGTCAGGGCAGTATAACACTTTTCTCTTTGAAAAATTCAAAATTTATTAATTCCGTTTGGGAAATTTGGCTTCGTTACTCAGCGTAACTGTGTTGCCACGCAGCGCCACTAATGCCCCAGCATACCAGTACATTTGAAAGCCACTTTTAACCCATGTGCAGGGTGTTGCAGGTGCATATCACAAATTGAAGAATTGCCTGTAGCTGGGTACCCATTTTATAGTTGGGTGGACTGGAGAGCGTTAGGGTAAATTGCTTTCCCATGGCATTTGCAACATGGCATGGTTAGGAATCGAACCCTTAACCTCCAGAACCCTCAACCTCCAGATCTCCAATCAGACGCTAACCACTCTGTCACACTGCCCCTCAGAGATAGTGAGAACGGTTTCTCTTAGTGATAAGGGTATAGAGTTACCTAGATTTCATATCTGAACTTGGAAACATTCCATTTGGAGCTAAAAAAAAAGGATCAAACTGGATAATTAGGGTAATCTTCAGTTGATTTTCCTTCTTAAATTAATTTGGGCAAGCACAAAACTTCAAGCCAGTAGAAAGCTTCTTCATGTTTGTGAGATAGTAATGAATGAAACGCTGTCTGCAATAAGGTAAGATTTTCTGAGCTGTGCTTACTTATCAAGCTATGCTCTCTTCCCCAGGATCTGGAGGACGCAGGTACGTTATTTCAGGCAACGCAGATTTCCAGTCGGCGGTGCCCCAGATTTCCCAGCTCCTGGATAACCTCCAGTCGACGAAGCAACACCTGAACCAGCTGTGGAGTGTTAAGAAGATGAGACTTGAGCAGTGTTTTCAGTTGAGGATCTTTGAGGAGGACGTTGAGAAGGTACACACACCTGCCAACCAGAACTGACTTCAGAATTTTAGTACCAGAATGACAACCAAAGTAGTAGAGTACTAATGTCAAACATCAAATATTGAACCGAGTATTGTCTGGGACCAGGGCTCAATTTCCTATTATCTTTGAAATGGGATGGAAATGTTAAAACCAGGGCCAGTCATAAAACAATGAGGTGACTTGAAACATGTAGGCCCACTCAGTGTAAAGTCTGGTCTATCCTACTTGAAACCTTGTACAATTGGTGCAGAAAGTTGTCAGCATCTTCGGCAAGTGACAAACTTCTTTACAATTCCCACAATTGTACATCTTATCTTTGGAAAGTGACCGACTTCTTTACAATGCCCACAATTTTACATCTTATCTTTGTTGGTTATATTGACCTTTTTTTTTCTTCAAAATTTAAAATTTGTCTTAAGTTTAAGATTGCACAGCACATAATTTTATTCGCCTAATTTTATGACATTGAAGAACCTGTAGCATATGTAAAGGATAACACAACTGTATGATGTCTGGACTATTACAGATGTTTGAATGGATCAGCCACAACCGCGACCTTTTCCTGGTGAACTACACGGAAATCGGTACATGTCATCAGATGGCTGTGGAACTTGAGTCAGAACATTGTCAGTTTGCCACAAGTGCCGAGGTAAGATGGAAAGGCTTGTCTTGTCTTTAAAGGATCATGTTCATAAGGACTTCTAGAATTGTGATCTGTGTGTAAACAAATGTAGCGAATCAATGCAATCTGGATTCCATGCATTATGAGATTTTGATAAAGTTTGGTGTGAATAACTAATTTTTCTAGATCTAGATAGCGATCTTTAATATAAACTTCATATCCTTGAAAAGTTTGATCCTTTGCAAACAAATTCTTGCAGTTTTGTTAAAAGTTTTTTATTATTGTCTTCTATTTGACCACAAAAGTTGTCTTTTCAGCCTTCTTATTGATAGAAAATGAGAACTCATTTCATTTCATGTCTTTCTGCTACAAAAACTTTTTTTGGTAACGCCAGGTTTTTTCTTTACTTGATTTTTTTTTCCATTTGAAAAGAAAAAAGTCAGCATTAAAAAGTTTTCCTAAGCAGAGAGAAACTGTAGATGAAAGTGTATTGGATAAGTATGTTATGGCTATTGGGAATCCATCCTTTTGCTGTATCAAAGACTATTTTAGCCACTACACTATAGGCTGCGTGTATTAAAAATTATTACCGTTCTCATTCTTTTGACTGTTGGACTGACCGCATGGTTGAGTTGTCTGAAATCTGAATGAAAACATTAAGGGTGCAAGGGTAACTATGTAATTTAGGGACAGACAACTCCACATCTACAATATAATGTGGATGGGCTCAACAGTGGCGTCCAGTATCCTCAATATATCATAGAAGAGTTCAAAAAGAGTTATTGCACAGCCAATTTTTAAAATCCGTCACAAATTCTTGTCTCCCACCAGAATGTTTATGTAAATATTGAGCGGATCCTCGGCATGGCGCAGCGGATGTGTGACTCCGGCCACTACGCCTCCAACACGATACGCATGGAGGGCGGCAAACTGGAGAGGGAGTGGAAAAGTTTGGCCGCTGCGCTGGAAGACAGGAGTACAGTTCTCCGCATGTCTGTCGTGTTCCATAAGAAGGCTGAACAGGTAGGCGTTGAGAGGTTTTTGTTGTTTTTCATTGGAATTTATATACTACACTTTGATGCAGTTGAGTCCAAAAAAGGCAAATCTAGAATAGCTGTTTCATTTGGGCCGTTGACTGATTTTATTCATCTTTGTTGAGATATACAGAGAATCAAAATCTTTGGTAATTGGAAGTTGAATTTTGTTCCTGGGTGGTCGGAAACAATCTGACTAGACTGTTATATGTTAGTCAACGCTGGTAATCTTAGCAATGTTAGTCAATGATGGTAATCTTAGCAATGTTAGTCAATGATGGTAATCTTAGCAATGTTAGTCAGCGATGGTAATCTTAGCAATGTTAGTCAGCGCTGGTAATCTTAGCAATGTTAGTCAACGCTGGAAATCTTAGCAATGTTAGTCAACGCTGGTAATCTTAGCAATGTTAGTCAATGATGGTAATCTTAGCATGTGTAGCTCACACTGCCTCTGAAGTGGAGCCTATAAAAGTTAAGATCTTCTCTACAATAAACTTGATACATTACATATGGAATCATATAACTTACCTTGATAAATAGATATGGATATGGTTATTTGCCAACCTTTTTAATGGCACTAAACACAATTTTAGAAATTATTTAAAAAATACAACAGATGACAATTCTGGCATTGCTCTCGTCTCTAGAGCATTATCTTTGATTCAAGTAAGAAAATCTAATTGTGTTTATTGCAAAATTCATTAAAAAGTCAGATTGCCAGCATTTGACACAGCAGTGTTTTATCATAGGAAATGCTACATCTGTATTTTTACCTTGAATCAATTAAGACCGCTGCTATTAATCCTAAATTTTGACGTTTGCCGTGTCCCTGTGTTGTATGTGTGTAGTACCTGGCGCAGGTGATAGTCTGGCAGAATACGTGTGAGAGTATCAAGATTCCGTCTGGTATTGAGGAGCTGGAAGACGCGCTGCAGCAACACCAGACCCTCATAGAGACCATCAGTCAGACCTACGCTGAGGTAAGTCACATACTGAATACACATGGTCACACAGTCAATCTTGGACCACACATTGTCACACAGTCCCTCTCTGATCATAAACGATCGCATACACGATCACATAATTGCACACCGGTCACTCAGTCACACTGGTTTCCTACAAAGGAGGAAATTTATTTTTTGTCAACACAAAATCTTGAACAAAGCAGATTTTGAAAATTCCCTTTTTCATCATTCTAACAAATCCTAAAAATTACTTTGATTAATATTGAGATTTGTTTTCTAACAGGTTGGGTTTTCTTTAAATTTTTTTTTGTATCTATAAGGTATCAATAACCTGACCTAATTATAGCAATATTGTAACTCCAACAAAAAAAATTAAGTTTTTTTCGTCGGTACTCCAGCATCAAATAGCTATCACAATCTGAGAAGGAGTTAATTGACTTACCTTTAAATGTAAAAAAATCTCCTTCTTATTCATCTCTTTCTCACCATTTCTCCTTTGTATCTCTGTGTGTCCCATGTCCCAGGTTTGTGGTGATGGCAAAGCTCTCCTAGACACTCTACAAACCCCCGTGACATCCAGCAGTGCCAACTCCATCACAGCCAAGGCGGACTACTCTGAGGCAGCCGGCCACGTCCTGGACGTCGTTCATGAGGTAAGCGGAGTGCTCCCCTCTTCATAGCTTTGTTAACTTCAAAGACACTATCATATAGCTGCTTTTGGTTTTGAGCAAAAACTTTTTTTCTGTTTTGAAGTTTTAAATTGCTAAAAGTGAGTGTCTTTGTAAAATAACTTATATTTCAGTTGGACTATTGAATTTCATAGATTCTTTGGAAGCTAAATCTCTTTAAAGACAAGTAAAAAAAATGTGAACACATTTTCACGAATAACATAAAAATCAACTTTTTAAAAAGATATATCAGCAATTGAGAACTGATAATGAAATCAATTCATATCATGAAGTGTCCAGTTAAGTATGATGCAAGTTAAACAAACTAATGATGTTGTTTTGTGTGTTTTTCGCACAGGTTTTAGCTCACCAGCGCCACCTAGAGCAGATCTGGCATGGCAAGAAAGTCAAACTGCATCAACGCCTGGGCCTGCGTCTGTTCCAGCAAGACGTCAAGCAGGTCGGTGGCTGGTCCTAGGCCGTTCAAATTTCTCCATAGAAATCAATTCATCATGCTGAAAACATAATAGTCTGTCTCAAAAAAAGCAGGTTTTGAGAGAAATAGTAAAAACAAAAAAATCAAATGGGTGCTTTGTTTTATCTAATATTCTTTTAATGAAATTTTTGCCCAGCCTATTTTCAAAATGTAAAATAGAAGGTACTTTACAAAGATGATAAGGATGGGTCAGTTTTATTGTTCTCTATCGCTATGATAGACAGACTATCGTCCTAGCGGCTTGACCAAGGGTCAATAAGAGTCAAATCACTCCTTACAGAACAGTTAAGCCTGAGATGATAGTTTTCGATATGATTTTGTCATGAGTGGCAGCTACTTATACCCTCACAGTAGGTTGTGATAAAGTTATGTCTTCACTTTTACTACTCTCACTCGCTGGTAAAAAGTAATACAGGGCCATTGCAACCCACAGTAGTGGCATTGAAGCTCTGTCAAAAAATGACAGGCTACTGTATGATAAAATGCAGTCCAATTCGTAATAAGTTGAACCACCTGGAAAATTCTAATACTTGTCTAATGTGAGCTTTGGCCGCATTCCAATTGCCATGTTTTGATCCCTCTTATGTAAAATTTTAATCCTCTTTATTCAAATTTTAGATGATTTGAACTTTATTTTGTTGCTGCAGGGTTTGGGATATCAGTTCTAGACTGTAATTATCCAGTGGCATTGCTTACATTTGGTTAAATATCAGTTTAAAGAAATCAACCTAAGAATTCTCATGTTCCGAGTTCTTCACTGCATTTTCTTGCTGCTCTTTCTGTGACAGGTGATTGACTGGTTGAACAACCACGGTGACGTCTTCCTCAAGAAAAACACGTCCATCGGCAAATCTCTGCAGCGTGCGAAAGCTCTTCAGAAAAGTCATGAGCACTTTGAGTCTGTTGCCAGGGTAAGTTTTCTCGGGTAACCGGTGCTAAGCGTACCTGTATGTGTGTGTGAGTGTGTGAAGTCAAAGATACAAATAAGCTGGTATATAGTGGTTATGTTCAGAAAAAAGCTGAGAGTTTTAAGTTAAAAGTTGATGGACTTGTTTTGATACAGCCCATCATGTCTTGTTTCGGTCAAGTCCTTCTCTTTGGCACCGCAACTTTTCCGACAATGTTGAACATTTTGTTGCTCTCACACTTTTCCAGATGTGCCAGAAATGCCTGTTTGAAGGACTCATTTTTAAGATTTTTTTTCTTCTTGTGCAGTCTCACAATCTAAGTAAAAAAACAACTTAGGAGGCGATAAATAACCCATTCTGCCTATTAGTTATGATCTAGATCTGATTGAGTAAAAAAGTTGATTCTCTACTTTCATACCAAATGTTGTAAGAAAAAAGAAATACTTGTCTGTTAACAATAGCAAGGAAGAAATAAAGATTGCCAGAGATGCTGTAAGAAGCGAGAAATTTATCCTCTGAGACCAGTGGCAACAATGTTATCAAATGTAATCGCCTGTTGGCTGAGCTAGCTGGGCAACAGTGTTATCGAGATGTAATCACTAGCGTATATAACTCGCGACCATACACAAAATTCAGAGGAAGCACATGTACAAAGCAAGACAGTAAAAGCAGTAGTGTAAAATAAAGTTCAGGGCTAATCCAATCTACTCAGCCGCTATTTACTGTTGCTTTATTCAAGTGACCTAATTACAGGCAAAACCTCAAGCTCCCATCTCCTGTTTCAGTGTTTCTAGTATTGCTCGTGCCCGGGTCTAGAAGTTGTTCTCCAACATTGTTTACAATGTCAGCTGGTCCACTTGATGTGTTAAGAGTGTGAAATGTGCTGACATCGACAAAACAGGAGCTCAAAATAGTTGCCACTTGACGTGTTCTCTCTCAACAAGGTCTAACCACTTAGAAATGTCATCTGAAGTAGGCCTACCATCTTTTTTACATGCTTGAGATGATAAGGAAAAACATTGCCCAGATCTTCAGGTTACCCAGTATTTTGTTCCTACGTTTTCAGTTTCTATAAGTTTTTGTCTTGTCCAGAAGACAGTTTTGCGTTTCTTCTAAATGTTAAGTTATTTTTTTTTGTAGAGAAGATGTATGCAAAGTGTACATTATAGGTCACAAAGAGGTTATTTTGAATTCTATGCTCATTGCCAATTTTGTGCCTCTTTAAGTAAAACAGTGGAACCTTTCAATTAGATCCCCTCAATAAAGACCATCCCTCTTATGTGACTTACATTTTGAAGACGTCTGCTTACATGGGTATAGTATTTTAACCCCGGAACTAAGACACCCTCCTACCCCCTCTTATAAGACCTGTTTTTTGCAACATTCCACAAGGTCATTATTTAGAGGTTCCACTTTATATCGGGTGGCCAAAAAAAACGTTCCCAACTTTGGAACGCCATATCTCTGAAAGCCTGTGCAATTGTTATATAATTTCAGCATATAGTGATTAAACTATTACTACAATAACACGCCAAATTTCAACTTAATCTATTCATGGATAAGGAAACCACAGAGGTTTTAAAAAAAAAGGTAGCGAAACTCAACGTTCACACCAAAGCTATATGGCAACCTGTGCGCTCTGCGCAAGCGGAGAGCACAATGCTAACGCAATGTACAAATAATAAAAGGGGATCTGAAGTTAAAAGCAATCAAATGAATTCAGGCTAACATAAAAACAGAAAGTGTGAAAGAGAAAAGACGCCTTCAATCGCTGCGCTTTCTGAACAGATTTAGCGGTGAAGATGTCAAGCATATTAACCTCACAGATAAAAAACACTGTACTCAAAAATAGACAAAATGACGTTGTTTACTGAGGAACAAAAAAAGGACATCTCTCTGCAAACAGCTCTACCACAAAACAAATCGGTTTTTGCTGAAAAGTTGTGGTTTCTACCGGCATGTGCTGGAATGGAAAACCGGAGATTAATTCCTTGATACGAAAACTTTGAAGGTCTATTCAAAGAATTACATCTCTCTGCTTTAAAAAAAAACTCCATCTCACATGTCACAAACTTTATTCTCAAGGTGAATTTATTCTGCGCTTAGACGGTGCTACTTCGCGCACAAATCTTGCAGCCAAAAATTTCTCATAGATCAAGGAGTCGATTTCATTGCCAAAGATGACTCGCTACCACAATCTCCAGATTTGAATCCAATGGACTATGCAATGTGGGACTGGCTTGCTGAGGTCTATATGGGATGGTCGATTCCCTTAACTATAAATGAACTGAAAGCAAAAATAAAGGAGTGTTGGAGACAAATGGGTATTGAGGAAGAGAGAAAGTCAACCGCAACATGGCGCGAAAAAGTTAGAGCTGTTGTTCAGCCAGGAGGAAGTTCTACAGATCACCTGAAAAACTGATTACTCTTGAGTTCATGTTCTGTTTTCACACCTGAGGTGCGTGT
>BMAT01000383.1:41455-64962 GCA_019649035.1 Elysia marginata
TGAGAGGGTAGACTTAGCTGTTCTTCCTTCTGTGAAACATTCAGCATTCTTCCACCTAATCTAAGCCTAAATATTTTATGAGCCACCATTTTTTATTCACCACAGTGGGAAATTTGATTTGGACGATGTTCAGGAATATTCCCATAAATCAATACATAATATTATACACTGCCACAGTTAAGCAAGAAAAAACGAAGCACCATTAACTTAAAACTGCTTTATGAGACAAATCTGCTCAGCAGTGCAAAAGTCAGAATGACGGAATGAGTGATTTCCCATTTCAATATTTCTCATTTTTGGCTTCTGGTTGCTAATTTTTTCAACTGCGAGATGATATAAGAAGGTTTACATTTAACAAATATGCTGGATCTTTCAAGGAAGTTTTAGCTTTAGGTTAAGAAAGGTAAGGAGAACATTTTAAATGATTTTATTAAAAGTGTGGCTTGACAGACAAATGACACATAAATTTTTTTCCAATGAAACTCACGACTTTCGATAGCAGCTGTCACCATAGAAACCATGGTAAATAAGACAATAAGATCGTCCCTTTTCTTCTAATTTGACCATGTTGAACTAATCAGTAACCATTATTGCAGGTAAACCTCGAAATTGAAAATAAGGTAACCTCAGAGCCAATTCCTACCCTTTACTTGAACATGACCAGTAGCAGCACTAACGACTTTCCTACAAATTTATCAAGATTGTTTAAAAATCCTTTGATCAATCTCAAGTCTAGAAATGCCACCTGACCAGTCTCTGGACCCTATTTAAAGTTTAACTTTAAGTTGTTCAACAAATACATGCAGTAGCAGTGTCCTTGTGCTTTGGAATAAAACTTTAGCATTTTGGTTTCCGCTTGCGTCTATCACAACTAATGCTTTGTTGGTCCAGCCATTTATGAGTTCTCAAAGCTAGAGGGTCTGGTTGAAATGCTGAGCTGCTTCTCTTTAATCTGTTATAACATTAAACATTTCAGCCAAAACAGCTATCTAAGCTATGACCATCAAAGACAAAGGCAGCCAACTACACACACACTCTTGATACAAAAGGACCTGGTTTTTCACACTCTGTCGATTTAGGATAAGGAGCCAATAAAACCTACTTATACAAAAGTTGTTATTCACTCTTATAGAATCTCCTACCTACAGATGACATAACTATACAGGTCCAAACACTGCTGGCAACATTTTAAGATCTAAAATTGAACATGGAATTTTTACAAAGCAAAATTTAGGATCTAGAATTAAACATTGAATTTTTTTAAAACAAAATTTAAGACCTAAAATTGAATATTGAATAACGGGCCGATTAATTTGCCTCAATCTCAAACTTCACTTATGCACCCAACTCAACCCTCTGTCAACAAAGAAAATAACAAACAAAACAAAAAACAACCCAACATTCCTCCAACAGAAATGTCTGCACCTTCCAAGTAGAAAGAGTTAAGAAAGTCTAGTGTATATATTTTTTTCCTCTCTGCCCCAGCAAAATGGCATCTCTCATTTTTTCCCAGTTTGGAAATAATAGACCCTTTGAATAAAATTTATTTAACACCATTTACTGTTTCCTTTTTTTTCATTTGAGAAAAATGGGAAGGATCACTTTAAAATATTTTTCTAGCATAAGATCATACATGATCTTACAAACTATGTCAGAGCGTGACATACCATTTTACTAGTACAGTCACAGTTTGTGGGCCTGTCAACACTTCTTTTGCTTCCATGTGAACTACTGTAGCAGGGATGTAAATGGTTAATGAAAAAATAAGCTGAACGCAATGTGAGACTCTATTTTACTATAACTATATGCCAGACCAAGAGAACCCCCAACAAGTCAGACATGTATGCTACTTTTGCAGTAGGTTGTACTAGATATTTGAATTTTCATAATAATTAACCTGCTATCGGTTTTAAAAAAACAGGATTGATTTTTTTATCTTATAATCAAGACACAAACTTAAAATGAAAAGCAAATTTCATGAACACAAAAAATAGCTACATACAATTAGGAAAATGTGAAAAAAAAAACAAAAACAATAACTTTCTTTTTGTTGTTGTTGGGGATATTCTTAATCATCTAGACAAATTTTCACTATATTTAAAAAAAAAAAAATTGCACAAAAAGTTCCTCTGAAGCCATAAAGCTAACACATACAGCTGCAATGGCACAAGAGATACTTGACGTCTGGTTACCACTACAACTAGATTAAAGCTCTAAACTAGATGAGATCAAAATGTTCAGATTCTACATCTAGACCTGAAATCTAATATATAAATTAAAAGCAGCTGAAATTCTAAATGCAGAAAAGGCTGAAATCAGCGGTAACCCGAAAGATTTACACCACTGTTGTAGAAATATTAAAATTTTTTAGGCATATTGTAATGTATCGTCACAGTTTGAGGGTTGATAGAGAATATAGTTTGACCTACATGCAGAAAAATCCAAAAACTGTGAATTCTCTGCTATTTTTTTTTTAATCAGTCACAATTTTAACCCTGTAAAATATGATACTACAATCTAAGAATGATTGAAAGTTGGACAGATGCATGTTCGACAAACGCTTCATTCAAATCTAGATGATAGCTGTTTTGCTTGGGGGGGGGGGGGGGGGGGNGTTAATCATCCACCAGTTTTTTTAATACATTTTTTACCGCTAACTTTTACAACTATCTTACTCTCTCAAAACATTTAGTTTTTTTATTTCTTGTAAAAAAATTTTTTTTCAAATACACATGTAGAAAGGGTAATGCAAAGAAATGCATAGACTGAATGTAACAGAGAACTTTATGCTTGATGAAGAGAAGGTTGGCTTGAAAATAAAGTGGCTGGCATAAACAGTTTGAATATACAGATAACAAGCTGCAGACAACTCCCAGCAGACAAATCTAGCAACCATGACCTGTCATCAGACAACTTGTGCCTGTCATGATCATTATCGTCAGTCCCCCACTTAACAGTTCAAAAAAGAAAATTGCCAGTTGTTGTACTTTGGTAATTTGAAAATGATTTTCGTACAAATCATTTGAAATTGGTACTGGCTGATGTAGATGGTGGTAACTCTCAAAAAGCCACAATGTGGAAAAATGAAATTTTTCTGATATTTATACTTGTTTTGAGCTCATTTTTATGTACATTTTTAATCCTGAAGTTTTGTTTTCTACCTTAAAAAATAAATAAACCTTATCAAAAAACAAAAAAATGCTCCTTCTTACTACAAAAGATGATTGAAAAAAAAAAAGAACCAGTCATGGAACTTTTACAAAACTGTTCAAAATAATTTGACCTTCAGAGCATTAAATAAAAGAGAAGAAAGCAAAAGAAATATAAACTTTATTCCAACCTACCCGTATTCTCCTGGCTTGATGTCGCCTTTTCAAATGGAGAATCAGACGAGCTCGAAATTCTTTGTGCCTAGTGAGAGAAAATAGTGTGAAATTTATTACTACCTCTCCACATTATTCTACTAAAGATGCTATTAAACATGAAGCATTAAGATGAAAAATCGACCAGCGACATTCTGAGAAAAAGCAGACACAGTACTGCTTTAATTGGGTTAAACTTATCATGAGATGAACCTCTTGTACACTAGTGGAATGCAGTTCTATCTGATGCAAGGTTTCCTTTCTTTGAAAAGTCACAAAGTAAATTTTTAGGTCCCTTTTTTTCTCTCAACAGATAAAGTATTCTTGCATAACAGAAAAAAAAAGAGTAGAAATCACTTTCACCTCATAAAAAGACAGGATTTTAATTAACTAATCTTAATTTAAGTAATAATGCCTACATGTGACATGCATGCAGAGAACTTGCAAACAACATATTTAAGGCCATTGATAGTAGGTAAGGGGGAAAATCTCTTTAAACAACTGGACAGAATCAATTTACTGTATGCAGTGCTTGTGCAAGGAAAAGGTTATTTATTTTGACTATATGTGCTGTAACTATAGAAGGTTTCATTTGGTGAAAAGACAGTAAGACTCTTCAAAATCTAGCCATCAACACTTTTGACTTACGTTTTGATATTCTCATGGTACACAGCTGTGTCTGAAGGTTGGTGATACAGTGGCTGCAACAGTAAGAAGAAAAAACAAAAGATAATGTACTGATCTTATCAAACTGATAAACCAAAATTGTTTTATCAAAATTTGCCACCCATGCTTTGAGGGTGGAGAATAATAGAGAGAGGTGACTGGAACAATAAGGAAATATAATGTTCAATTAAGGTGGCATAATTTTGTTACCCTAGTTTTCAAATTTCAGCTATTTGGGTATGTGCAATGCAAAATATTTCAAACAAGTACAAATTTGAACTCAATATCCAAACACTTTACTGGGCATAAATAATATAACCAAAATAAAATAACAAACAAAAAAACCCACAATGAAAAATATAAGTTTTAGCATCTCGATGGCAACAACTTACCAGCTCAATTTTGGGTCCAAGTTTTTCAAACACTTTATGTGCTGCTGCTGCTTTTTTCTGAAAAAAAAAATGTTTCTTAATTACCTAAGTTATCAATAAAGATTTGCACAACATTAAGAATTGAAAGACTTGCTGAAATTAAAAGTAAAGCTTCTTGAGCGAATACATCTAAATGAACTCTTTAACAAGACAATAGCAAAGTCCTCACAATGTTAGCAGCCATTAAACTATCTCAACCCACTAAAATAATGATACAAAACTTTTTTTCTGTTGTTGAAAGTTTACTTAGGGGTCTTACAGAAACATAAAAAGATGTTATGAATACTAAAATGAAAGAGAACAAATTTTTAAAAAAATTAAAACTACTGCTAATATTTAAGTAAAGTAAAAATAAAATTTCTCATACTCCACACAAGTGTCAAGGAGTTGAGATCCAGCTACCCATTAAGTGCTGAGTGGCCACAGGGTAGTAAAAAAAAATTTACCCAGACTGAAGATCGAATATGGAATCTCTTGGATACTGGTCAACTGCCCTACCAATTAATAAACTCACTCTAGTGGTGATACCAGCACTATGAAAATTAAGAAATCTTTAACACTTGATCTTTTGACTGACTGACTGACCCTGTTCTCAGCATAGATGATCTGAGGAATACTCTGATGTTTGGGCTCATAGCTCAGCTCATCTGCTACCTTCTCCTCTTGTGGTTTGTTTTTGTTTTCCAACAGCTGAGCCTGCAAACACATATCAAATTCTTTATTTCTGTTTTTTTTTTTAATGACATAATAATATATATTGCAATATGTGAAGAAATGCGCAAAGTCATATATAATGAGGCTTAGTGCAGCACAAGAGGAAAAGCCATGTGACTAGACATTTACGCTTTCCTTATAGTCCTACAAAGTTTCTCACATACATACATACATATGCACATATACAAGGACTTATTAAAGTCAGATGGAAAAATCTAAACTGGCCCTGCCTATCCATCTTTAATTCTCAATTTTTAACATAACTTTCCTGTATTTAAAACGATTAATGTCATAGTATTTTTTTTTACTTTTAATGAAAGCTGGGAAGCTATGCTTTTAGGTGAACAAAGGCAAATACAGAAAAAAATCTATCCTCCAGAGATAGATAAGTTGTAAAAACGCAAAGCGCCTACCATAATAAGATAAGTCTCATGTATACTTCAAGACAAAAAAATGCAAAGAACAACAAAAAAAAAAAACAGTGTTTTAATATCCAGGAAAATTCAACAAATCACCAACTCTTATTTTGGAAAGGTTTCCGAAATTCTAATCAACAAGGTAAATCTATCAGTTCACTGATAACAAATTTCTTGATTTCTATAAAAGGCTATTTCCTGAAATCAACAGTCTGAAGTTTGTCATCCATGAGTCATCCTACTTAGTATGAGGTGAGCCTATAATTTTAGGAATACCATTTTTTAATTCCAAGATGACCAACTTGACAACATCCATTAATATACAGATAAATCCAAATAATTAAACCCAAGATAGTTTGAAAATGTGCCTGATCTAAACTACTTTCAAAGAACCAATTTTATTCCTCATGAGTAATGTATACTGATAATTCAATTTTTGGAGGATTCAAGGTCAAATACTTGGTTCCCATGGGATTTGAAATATCTTTACTGGACTGTATATATTAAAAGACAATGTGTCAAGGTTCGACAAAGTGTTCAGTTGTGTACCCGTTTCTTCTTGACGTTGGCAATCTGCTGCTCCACCTGTTTGATGTCCATCTCAACTCGGTTGAGGCGGTCAGTCAACTTCTTCTGGAGCATCTTGATGGCTGGGTCTTCCTGTGGCAGCGTTGGCGAGATGGCCTCAACCTGGGGTGTGTATGCTGGCTCCTGGTTCAGACAACCACGTACATGCAGTGAGGATAGAAAAAGACACAGTTGTTGTTTTCAAAATAGCAGCTCTCAATACACTATGTACAATGTTACGGTGTATGGTAAATGAATGTCTCTATCACAATCTGATTCTGCAGTTTGAAGTTTTCTACATTCAGGTCTAAATAACATTTTAACATTGATCTTAATAAGTAGAAAGAAAGAAAAAGTTATCATTCACATGATTACTTCCCTCCTTTAAGGCTAATATTAAACTTAATAATAATCATTGCAAAGTCTCTTGCACATCTATAAAGCTTACCCTAAATACAAAAAAAAATTATTCAAGCCAGAAACCTGAAATGTGAACACAATTTACAAGGAATATTAAAGCACATCTTTTTATTGGCAACATCTTGGAATTCTGCTGTGCTGGAGTCTTAGAGAAACCCATGTACACCTACGTAACCCTGTTTGAGTAAGTTTAGACTTATTTTCATGACCTTTGCATCCCTTAATTTTAACATCTATGGTTTGTATTTCTTTTTTTTTTCTTTTTAAAGCAACTTTACACTTTATCCTGGGCTTCCAATAAGCTGAAGTAGAAGTGCCATTTGGCTGAATAAACTGGAAATTCGGGGATTTCTTGAAGTACAGTCAAACCTGCCCAAGGCGACCATTGAAGATCAATAACGATTATGGTCCAGGTGGACAGGCCGCCGCTATCGGCATTCATGATGTTATAAACCAACTGAGCGAGAATGTTGTACAATGGAGGTGTTGGGGGAAGGAGGGGCTTGTCAATGGGCCTTGTGAGGGTAACTGGTCTATTGTCGTTATGTGTAGGTTTACATCACAGGTAAACAAAAACAAATGTGGATTAGGGAGGTGTGGGGCATGCTGGAGTACTGGACTGAAAGCTTATTGGCTCTGCTAAGGTCAAAAGTGATTGCATTGCAGAGGTTTTTTCAAAGAGATTGTAAAGAATATCGTGCAAGAAAAAGCTTCCACAGATCAGGTTGGTAAGGTGGTTGCGTTGCAGAATATCAAAATATTGAAAAAACGCGCAAGGGAATTGTATGATGGTGGTCCCCACTACAGGTAGTCTACTTGGAAAGGTGGTAAGCTAGGCAGGTTCAACTGTATACATGGGAAATTGTGACCTACAATTATATTAAAATGTGACATTTCAAGCAATAAGTGTGTCAAAGTTGTTGTTCACTTACTCTCTTAATCTCCACATCGACATGCAGCGGCTGTGTTAGGTCTGGTTTCTCCCCAAGTCTCGGCCGCTTGAGCGGGCTGGGGCCCAGGTCCACTCCTGACATGTGACCACCAGGTCCTCCCCCAGCCTGACCAGGCCCCACAGCTCCAGACATGCCAGCCATAAGGTGGCTCTCCTGAGCCAGACGTGCTTGGTACACATCGCTTGCAGCTCTGGTATGGAGATATCAGAGATATACAAGACTTATTTAAAAAATCTGAACACAGCGCAATAATCTAGTCTGCAGTGTTTTAGAAATGACAATTTTCATTTTCAAAGTAATGCAAGAAAAAATTGGAGTCGTTTTAAATCTGATAGTTTATATCCCTGAGATATTTGAGTCTCGGGCGAAGGGTTGGGTTTAGCAGGTGAAGGCAACAAAAGTGGATGTATATTATTTGAATAATCTTGTTTTTGAAAGGATAGGTGCCTTATCTATAATTTTCAAAAAGGAGGAAATTGTACTGGTGATAACAGGGAGCTACTTTTTAAATAACTATGCAAAAGGAGCTGTTTATGAGTATTAGGGAAGCAATTTACTTCTTGATTCATGATTGAATATAATAACTGTCACAGTAAAAATAATCTTCAAACTTAAAAATTTATTTTTGCTTTAGACACTTAGCTAGAAATAATATGTCAATTGGAATATGTGATTGCCATACAAATAAAAGATCGTGCTGCTATTAACACATGCAGCCCGTATCTCAATCTGTAGGCATACAGAAAAACCTGATTCCTTTCATTGTATCATAAAGACATTTGGCTGAAACAATAATGGGTGCAAATTTCTGATCATTGTTTTGTTTTTTAAGGCGTTCAACACAACAAAACATTAATTCTTAAAAATTCAAGTTGTTAAAAAATTAAGAAACAACAACTCTCATTTTTCGTCCTTGAATAATACATGTATTTCGCTTTTAAACTACTTTCTCATGACTTTCCAGCAATCAAATAAATCAAATTAATTATTATTATTTACACAAACGACAAGAGGGGAAAAAATATCATCTTCAAGGGTTATAGCAAGCTCCTTACCTGTCTCTGTCTATCCCTGGGCTGTGGTAGTAGTGCTCTCGCAAAAGTGAAGGTCGGCGCCGGGTCACTTGCATGTATTCCGTGCCTGACACACGAGACTGTTGGCCCTAGAAAAACACACAGAAGCACAAGTTACATTTATGTTACTGTCTCACTGCTCAAGGAGGACAGTCAGTAGTCAGACTTCAGATTTGCCATGACTTTGCCTCCTTTAATTAGCTGATGATTCAAACACTGAAAGAAATAGAAGACTAAATTAACAAATAATGCCAAGTAGAACTTGCCCCATTCCATAATATTGTAAAAGATTTATTCCTTAATCAAACACCTTTCCCACCACTAAGACCTTACATACAGTTCCAACATCACTTGTGACTTGGTTAATACACTCAGTAAGCTTATTTGCTTTTTTTATTGAGAACATTTTGGTATAGTTATGACAGAAGCCAACATGGGGAGCTCAGGCATACCACTTGCACCCTAAGAGATCTCTGTGTCTTCTACAAAAAGGGGGTATGTTGTTAATTCCAAAAATTGTTGCACTTAATAAATGCAAATGTTGGCTTTGAAAAATAAGTACTGTTAAAATATCATGAAAACCGGCCCATAAGGGCTAACTGAATAAAACTAAAAAGGTGTGGTGTGTGGGAGGGGGGGTGGGGTAACCATATGACTGCAGCTTGTAAAACCAATGTTGTCCTCAGGGAGTACCTTTAGACAATAGCACAGAGAGAGATAGAGAGAGAGATAGAGAGGGAGAGAGAGAGAGAGAGAGAGAGAGAGGTGCAAGAATGGCAGTCAATGAAAATGGCTATATAAATCTAGTTAAGTTATAAAATAATACTGGATAGGAATGATCTCATGATGATGATGATGAGAGAGAGAGAGAGAGAGAGAGATAAGCAAGAATGTATGTACCTACAAGCTCCGCTTCCACAGCGCAGATCTTCCGCATGAAGTTTCCCATTGACAATACAAACAGTCGTTCACAACATATTGGAAAAGCTTTTACATTGTAGACAGTTTTCTTCCATGTGATAACGGTACAGTCTAGAACTGCCGCTTACTCTTCCATCTAGAAATCCACTTCCATAGAGTAATATACAAACTGTATGAGATAACTTACACATAATAAAGACTTATCTTACAAGCTTGACTATTCACTGTCTAGTTACACTCTAAGATAAATAGGGGTGATCTCTTGTATTGTTCAAGACACAATTATAAACCCCATAACTGTTCACAAAATTGACACTGACTCAATACTTGTTTCCCCTTAAGTTTATCGGACATTGTGGTTGCTGGTAGGCCAAGGCTAGACTTGACTATAATTCTTTATAGAGAGATCAGATTTACTAATTTTATGAAGGACACCACGGACAGAAGATCTTTTAGGTAAGTTTGTTTTAAAGTATTATTTCACTAGAACACATTTTGGAAAAATTTCTGTACTTTATGCAGGAGGCGAATTCAAATGTAATTGATTTACAATTGCCCATAATAACTTTACGTGGATACATGCACCTTGTTTAGCTTGTGACTATGCAAGCTAACTGAAGGTATTTTTTAACTATGAAACATTCAGCCTTGAAGAAACACAGTGTTTTCTCATTATCATCATAGTAAAGATAGTTAGTTATATTTAACGCATACAACTATAATAATACTTGTCAGATCTGCTAATTACTTCACGCTTATTCACAATCACAATTGATCATGATATACACGCCCTTATACATATTTACACTAACACCAAGCCATTTAAAGGGGAAAGAAGTTAGGAACTAATAAGGTCTATAATCGACCTCACGTTTGGCTATAAAACACTGGATTAACTTATAGTAAATCAGCTCAGTTGCATTACTGAATTGCCAGTCATACTAAACGATGTACATCTTGGGTGACGATTTTCTCTGCACTATGCGATGCACATAGGAGATTCGAGTGAAATTGCAGTTGGATATCAAGCATCGTCGGCTAGTAAGAGAATCATCAAAACAGAGTAAGTCTTTTTCCGGTGAAAACCGCAGCAACTAAACTGTCTCGCGCTGATGTCGTTTTTATTCTCTTTTCGTTTGCACAGCGTTGAGAAATCGAGTTTTAAAAAATAACAAATAGAAGGTACATTGTCATATGAAAGCACAGAGCCAACTTACAACGGTGTCATGATTATCTAAAGGACAGCCAATAGAATTTTTCAGACCATATATTTGGTTGCTTAAGATAGTCAATTTTCGTTCAGCGTAAGGAAAGACAATGTTTTGTTCTCCAATCCATTTCTCTTGTCTTAATTCAGCTTATTTTTGTATTCTCTTCAGTCAGGACAGGTCAAACATAACACAATTAAAATTATGCTCTAATGTTGAAATACACAAGAAAGGTGATCCTTTTTCGCTCATTAAAAAACTATCTTATCATCTGAACAATTGTCGCAGCGCCAAAGGACCTAACCCGGCTCCGGGTGCGGTTTGAAAGTAAGGCAAATTTTCGACGATCCAGACGAAAGAAAAAATGCACCGAAATAAAAAAAAGTGAGCTGCAACGTAGAGCACTAGGTTTCACGTAGCTTTTGATAACCCATACTCGTAGCCAGCAGACGATTGAGACGCAAACCAATGCCGCGCTGTTACATTAAGGTAATGAACTTATTAAAACCCGAATGTAAAACGCTCATATGAATGACAACAGGAGCCGATGGGCGCCACCCCCCCTCCCCCCCCCCCCCCGCCCCATCACCTAGAGCGTGTGAAGCCACCACCGAAGTAAGTGTAGAGAGGAAGTCGAAGTGTAAATCTTCACTAGGTCCGAATTTAAAGCAGCAGACAACAGCGCGGGTACAACCGGTACATGGAAATTAATTGTCTGTGACGGGCTTGGTACGCCATGCTGACTTGTATTTTGTTTGCTCAGTGTGGCGCGTACTGGCTGACCTCGGCAGACGTGTGGCTGTTGCACTGAGTTAACAGTGCAAGTCGGTGCAGTCCACTTTGAACAGCTCCGAATGGGCGAATCACCTTTCTCTCCCCGAACAAGCTATCAACCAAAGAACCTCTCATGTTTCACACCATTTCAAAGTGTGAAACGTTTGCGGTCATAGCGACTTGCCAAGAGCTAGGACGAACAATAACCACCTTTTAATTGTAATTGAGATTACGATGTCATTAAGTGTATAATATAGACTCTAGATCTCATTCTGCGCTTCAATGCGAGAGATATAGATCTAGCCATCAGCTCACATGATCGCAAGGTTAACAATTAGACTATACAATACGCGAATCAAAGAGAGGTGGGCTTTCACCAGCATTTTTTTCAATTGACAAGCAAAACATTTAGGCTGAAAGGATGAAATGAGGCTTGGCAAAATTAGAGGACCCCCCTCAACTCAATTTATGATAGATGTATAATATAGATCTAGATCTCACTCTGCGTTTTTATGGGACATATGAAGATCTAGCAACCAGCTCACTTGATCGCAAATGTAACAATTAGGATATGATTTAAACTAACAAATGGGTAGATCTAGAGCTTGTAGGTACATACATGCTTGCTTATCTATTCTAAATCTCCCTCTCTCCTTTTCTCTCATCACTTGCTATCGCAAAGGGTGAAGTGTGACTTAGCCCAATAAAGGAAGCGTCATTACCTCAAATCATTTTGGGGGAAGGGGGGCGGTGAAGCTAGAGCACAGTAAAAACGGTGTCAACCAAACTGGCTGTTGCAACATCCAATTAATTATAGCTAATCTTGCGATAAGTCAGTAATTAAGGCTTCGGAGAGATACTAGAAGTTTCAAATTCGATCTTTTTACCATCTGGTACAAAGCGGACTCAATAGGTCCGTGACGATAGCGGTTTGGGGAGCGTGGAGATACAGGAGAGGCTTATTTTCAGCGATGTTTAACTTCCTGGTTAGAGAGTAAGAATACGCGAGATGTAACGTTCATTTTGACTTTTAGATTACATTGTGCTGCTTGGAGAGGGGGTATGGCTCCGTCATGGCTGGTGAGTCAGCGGACTGAGCATCAGGTGGATATAACGAGGGTTGAAGTACTTTAACGTTCCCTCCTTGGACTGTCTTCAGCAGCCAGGGAGTAGTTCCGATGCTCGGGTTGGGTGAGAAATCAACTCCATCGATAAACCAGTGGACAGAGCATCGGAGGGACAATACAAAGGGTTCAAAGTTCAATTCCGGGGAGTTCATAGATCCGTAACAGCCGATGATTCCTTGGTCCAAGAAACGGAGGTACAATGCGATGGGTTAGCATTTGATGGTGCAGCCGGGAGTCTTAGATCCGTGACGGTGCTAAAAGCAATGCAATGACCTAACTCGGGCGTTCAACGGCCCCGTTTAGGTACACCTGTATCTATGATGGTGCGAGACGACCCAGGTCCACCGTATGGCGTATTGACAGTTGGGAATCCTTAAAGTTGAGAAGCAAACAAAGCGATGAGAAGTTAAAGCCAGTTGACTTTATGCCGATATAGATCCCACTTAAAATAAACCACCAAGTGGTTTTAGAGAGAGGAAGAGAGAAATTTAATACATGTAAAATCCATGTACATGTGATTTGTACACCAGAAAAAAATGCTGACTTCAGTAAAGGTGTGGGTTTGATATTCAAAGCGCGCTCATGAGCTTGTTACCGGTAAAGGGTCCAACAACCTCACAATGCTTTTTTTTAAAATCGGGAATCTTTACTTCCGCAGCGTCCTCGATGGTTTGACAACCAGCATATAACACAAACGGACAATTTATCGATTATCATTTTTAACCGGACATCACAAGAAGATTTTTACAGAGATAACACAGGTATGATAAAATGTTCTGTTCACAACTTATAAGTACACTACTGCACTTGCCTCTGAAATTTCCTGACATACAAAGCTTTCTAAGCTAGCCAACATATAACATTTCATATGATTTTATATCCAACTATAAATATGACCATTAATAGAATTTTGTGCTATTACAAACACAGAGATTGTAATTCCACCTCTGAGAGACTGTTAAACACTGCCACGCAGAAACTTAGAGATTCTCTGGTGCTGCCAAACGTATGGAGAAGTCGGCGGGAGTAGAATAAACAGCGGCGAGACTAGCAAACCGTCTCTCACTCTCTCCCTCCCCCCCCCTCTCTCTCTCTGCCTCTATCTGTCTCTCTCTCTCTTTCTCTTTCTCTCTCTCTCTCTCTCTCTCTCTCTCACATTCGCAACCCCCCACCCACCCCTCTCTTTCCTCGTGTCAGAGAAATGTTATGGTAAGGCCTTCAACATTTAAAAAATAATTTTTGTACTCTATTTTAGTCCTCACTACTGAGAATGTGATAGGTATTTTAAATTTTTAACTAAAGGAAAGAGAGAGAGAGAGAGAGAGAGAGAGAGAGAGAGAGAGAGAGAGAGAGAGAGAGAGAATGAGGTGGTAATACAGTTGTGTGGGCCAACATTGAGTTAATACACAAGGACTATATATATTTCATTATTTTAAAGCTGTACATTCACCACTACATGTATAACAATTCCCCTCGCGGTGGATGAATGTTAATAAACATAGTATTCTATTTTACGTCCATTGTTGTTGGTTTATTCAGCACGCAGCCGCCTAATTGAGATGAATGAACCTACAGGCTCCAAGGTCATATTACGCCACTCATCATTGTCATATCTCGCGAGCTGTATATTGATGAGTAACAGACCAGGACAGGTCAACCAGTGCAGCGCTCCGTGCGCAGTCTACGCATAACGGTCCTTGTGTTTTTCCCATCAGCACGAATACTTTTAGCACCATGCGGCATGGAGAGAGAGAGAGAGAGAGAGAGAGAGAGAGAGAGAGAGAGAAAGAGAGAGAGAAGTTACATCACACCAGCACTGTCCTGCTGTAGCCAACCTAGCAACCAAACAATTATGCAAAAGAATATTCATCACAATGAACGAAGTGGGGTCTTCTTGTACATACGTCACCTACTTGCTATTACAGACTTTAAGCAGCAACGCGTGAGTATGACGGGAACGTCTGTGCATCTATTTTTAGAAACTGGTTCCATTATTTTCATAGTTTCCTCAATCTGCTTTCCCCGATTTTCGCGTACGCGTAGCTAGACACGGTGCGTGTGCTTAAGATCTCTATTGAACACCCAAAACCGTATTCATTTAACTCCTACTACAACATTAGGTCGCTTTTAACTCTATGTCACCCAGGAAACCCTTTATAGGCATACATACAAATACTCACGATTTTCACGCCAGTAATCTGTTATTGTACCCAAAATACATTAAAAGTTAAGTAAGCTAGCATCTCAATACAATCTTTCTTTATATTTAATTCCATTGTACGTGCCAATGACCCCTTTTCCACCACCACCTCTCTGCTGGTGTCTCGCAGTTTCAGACAAGTATGGCTAGAACCTTTGACGTGAGCGATATTGATAAACCGAAAGCCAGGGAGATAAAGAAGAACGGCGTCGGCGCGGGGCGCTACGCTATACTGACAAGGTGATAATCCAACACTTCTAGGCCTATAACTTAGTCAGAACATGATTACATAAGACAGTAAACAGTTATACTTGCGAAGTTAATAAAGGCAACCTTTTTTTACTTTGGTGTGTGTGTGTGTGTGGGGGGGGTGACATCATCATAAGTACATTACATTACTACAGAGCCAGCTCCCACATTAAAGCTCTCTCTTTAAAATGACTTGGACTTGACTTGTGTAGTGGCAAAGCGAGGTCAGTTCAGGCCAAGACCTGGCTGCCTAGTGTTGTAGAGTTTTCAGCCAGGTTAGTCAGCCGACCGGCCACACAAGGGCAGACAGTGCCAGGCAAGGCAGTAAGCGACCACTGTGTCAGTGAACGTGGGGAGAGAGGGCAGCAGCAAGTCAGACAATGGGACGGTCGGGTATTGCCTCAACAACATAGGGAGACTCAAGTCACTGGACTGACCAAGAGAACAACGAACCCTGCACCACCCGATCCACCGACCTCACAGGCCAGGCTAGGCCAGCGAACCTGACCGAAGCGGGGGCGGACGTCGCTGGCCACGGATGCCCTGGTGCTGGCCTCAACTGACCTCTGTAGCCCTATATCTCCGGACAACAGCACTGACACCGCCAGGGCATGGACCGAAGCTCGCATCATGAGTCTCTCTCTCTCTGTCTGTCTCTCCCTCTCTCTCTACCTATCTATCTGTATGACTTTCTACTAGTTACTTCATGCTTAAATACAGTCCTTTGAACACCTCGTCCCCAAAATTAAAAAAAAAAAAATAGCTCACATACACGTTTCAAAATATGGATTATGAAGCTCTAAATCAATTTTCCACGACTATGTTGATTCTTTAACTCTTTCGAAGACGGAAATTGGTGTTACACCTCATACTGTAATAAATTTAAAAAACTGTTAGAAAAAGGGATAATAAATATACACACTGGGCGTGCACACACGATTGCGAGCGAATTAACCATTATAGGTAGATATGAACCATAACAGAGATATTTTTTAGGTAACAAGCAATGGGCGCTGGGCAGATGTACAATCGAGGTGAAAACTTGCCAGCTGTAAGATTCGATCTCTCCGCTTATGGTTACGTCGACACATCCACACATATCAGATCAATCAGCAATAACATTCCATAAGGATATTTTTTTCTTTTTGAAGTAGAATGGCGAAATATTATAATTTTTAGTGACAAAATAATGAGTACTGAAGCTCTAAGTCGTGGTCGAGCATTTTACCTGGTCAAATAAAAATGCGCCCTTCGGCTTGGAGAGAAAGGGCGGCGTTAGTCAAGGTCAGAATGTTAACGAGTTATGCAGTGTCTGGTTCTTGTTTACAATGTTAATGTTACAGTTTTGTTCAAGTTGTGTCTGGTCCACTGGTTGGACTGGTACAGAGGGCTGGAAGGCGGGCTAAACGGGGTCAATGCACTGAAGCGGATCAGGAGTGGAATTATAATTTAACCGAATGATCTCCAAAAAGGTGACCCATTTTCATGATCTTCAAAAAGGTGACCCTTGTTTGTCTGTCATGTAGACCCCCCCCCCCCACACACACACACACACTGCTGGACAGATTGAAAAGACAGTCAGTGAGAGTGGCAGAATCTCGCAAGGGTGAAAGATTCTCTGTTGTGCTCCTAGCTAAATTTAGATTGCAGAAATTCTTACACTCCGTTTTAAACTAAACTAAGCTTCCAGAATCATTGAAATGAGAGAGGGAAACTAAAAAACCTATCACTTCATCCTGAGTAGATGTCATAAGTCTCTGTTTTTCAACAAGTTATGAGAGGCTCAGCCCACTCGAGCTGATACTGAGTTAATTTTAATCACACTAAATACACAAATAAGTTCGATTAGTAGAACATTCGGCCTCTCTCTACTCTTACGCTCTGCTGTTTGGCCTGTTCAGTATGGGGACTTGGTGGTCTATCATTTTAATTTTTTTCAGAGTCCACTCATGCTCTCGTTCGTTTGCTTTCGGCTGAATGCTTTGTTTACTAACGTGACCCAGGCTCCAATTAATTCTTTTTTGTGGAACGGGTCCATCGCTTGAGTAAGTAAGAGATCCGCGGTGGCAAAGCTGTGAAAAGCACAGGCCACAATCACATCACCGTATGTAAGTTTAAAAGCTTCACGAGTTGCTAATTCTAAAACCTGAAATATGATAAATGTTGAGCAACTTGAAGGCAAAGAATTAGATCTTTAGAAAAAGTGAGTTGCAGTAATTCAGACTGGAAAATACTGAAGATAGTATTAAAGTTCTTGTTACTTTCCGGTCTACGAAGTTTATGATTGTAGGCATTTTCTTCATTTGGAAAGACGCTGTTTAGAAAATGTTTCAATATGTGAGGACAATGACATGTCATTGTCTACACACACGCCTAGTTTTTTTTTTAGTTCACTTGTTAGTATGATACTGCTGTTGATATTCAGGGTGGTTCTATGTATAGATTGTTTATTTTTGCCAATTTTTTTTTGCCGATGCAAAAAATGCTTTCAGTCTTTTCATCATTTAATTTGAGTTTGTTGGTCACCCACTCTTTCACACCTTCCATACAACTTGCTGTTATTCAAATGAGTTATAGTGGATTATCGTGTTTGAATAGTATATATGTGTGTGTCGTCAGCATAGAGGCGGTTAGACATGCCATGCAGTTCAATGGTAGATGCTAATGGATGATGTACAAAGAAAAGAGAACCAGTCCAAATACAGGCCTCTGTGGGAAGCCCAAAATTAAATTTTTCCCATTTGTGGTCCCCAATAAAGACTGGCTGTGTTCTATCTGATAGATATGATTCAAACCCCTGCAGCACCCAGTATGGGCCGGGATAGGAAAGGTCGAAAACTCCAACATGACTTACATGAGTGCATATTGTAATTCCTATATTCTATTATTATTCAAGTTTGTTTTCGGTCGTCCCATCAATGCAAAAGTACTAGATGAGTCCTCACTTGCCCCACCTATACTTAACACTCAAAAGAGGTAAAACTTTGACATCTCATTCACCAGTTTTCTTACCTTTACACTAACAGGTCTGTTGAGTGTGGTGGCCTAGCTTAGAATATTTTCCCTAGCCCAGTGGGCAGGCAGAAGATAGATCACATTTTTAAAGATGTTAGTTCAAAGACAATCCATAGAGTCAAGAAAGAAAAAAAATCATGAGTGCAATAGAAGAGAGACCAATGAACAATCTGATCCAGTGACTATTTCATTTAAAGCAAGGGACAGGTCCTTAGGTACCCTTTTCTCTAATTTCAAGGTTTGTGCCAAAATGATAGTCAGTTACTAATCGATTTAGAGTGGTCAAATTAGAGGAAAAATGAACAAGCAAATTTTGGTATTTCCCATGTTTGCTATGGTGATGGCCGCTATCTTGAATTTTAAAGGTCAATTCGGATGATTTTTTTTGTGTTACAGTTTTAATTTATATCGCTTCAAATTTCGAATTTTAGGAACGACTGTCATAGGCTTTTTGGATGTTTTGAAAAACATGATTTGTTAAATTTGCTTTTTCTTTTTTTAAAAAAATGGAAAAAAAAAGTGATTTTTCTCTCCATTTTTAAGACTTCTTCAAAACAAGGCTAAAAAAAGCCCTTATCTTCTTATTTGTCAAAATCAAAAGTACACACACACAAAACTTCAAAGTTATCATTGAGCAAAAAGAGAAAGAGGAGATAGTCAAAATCAACACAGTTTTAGCAAAACAAATAATTTACGGTAGTGAAAAAAGGGAAAACTTATAAAATCATAATGTCGGATTGATGCACTGGTTGTCAGCTAAGGCACATATATATTTTGAAAATGTGTTGGTGGATATGTTTTGTAAGTAGTTGAACTTTACAAATCTGTAAAAACATGGAATTCAATAAAAGTACATGATCCATTGTTGAAAGCTCTGCCCAACAACAGGCGTCTTCCCTCTTTTTAATGAATGAACCACTTCAGATGAAGTCCACACCATAATATACAAAAATAGGGTACAGCTGTTAAAACTCCCCCCCCCCTTACCCTCCCAAATTTCTCACCACAAAAGCTGCTCCAGGCTAAAATAAGAATGGTTTTGGCAAACAGAGAATAATTATGAATCACAGCTTAGAGCTAGTCTAGCTATTTATTTTCTTAAATATCAATCCCAATATTTTAACAAAAAAAAAACATGACAAAAAAATTTCCTTAAAATCAATCCACAGTCCTTCTATGACCCTGCTCATGACTAGTCAATAATACAGTGGACCTTGCATCAAACAACCTTGGACAACAAACCTTGCATTCAGAACAATGACATCAAGTCCTGATTTAATTCATTCTTTAATCTTTATAAATCCTTGTGTGTGGAAAAAACTGATTTTAGACCAGCCTTGTTTCAACAAACTAAAAGTGAAACTTTAATGATGAGTCTCTTCTTAGCCTTTCTTTTGGCATGTTATTCATTTTCTCAGCGATAAAGATTTCACAGTATCAGAGAGAGAGAGAGTCAGAATGAGACAGATAATACATCAAGGAAAAAAAAGCTAGCGTTGCAAAAAACTTGCAGCACTGTGTGAGTTTGTACTATTCTTTCTAGTTTTTAAAAGAATTCAAGAATTATAGATGATGTAGAATTTTCTCCTTCAGTTTGTATTGCCCTACTTTAAAGAGACCTTGCTATCAACAAACCTTGGCTTGAACAAACTTTATTTCCTCATTAAGTTTATTAGATCAGAGGTCCACTGTAATTTCAAAGTTGGCTAAATCCACAGGTCTACTTTTAAAATAAAATGCTTGGTAGAATTTTAAATAAACTAAGTGAGAGAAGAAAAAAAAAAGCAGTTGAATTAACTCATCTCCCTCAAAGTCAAATGTGACATGCTCATGAATTTTCTTGTGAAATGTCATGCTGAACTAAACTAGAAAAGAAGGAAAATGAAGGAATTTATGAGAGAAAAAAGAGACACAGACAAACATAAAGAAAATAGGAACACAAAAACGGATAGATTGAGGGTGGGGATGGTGTAACTGTAAGGACAAAGGTCATAGAATAAAAGAGGAGAATAGTTTCATGAGTATAGTAATTAGTATTCAGTCTAGCCTAGAATGAGCAAGTTTGCTGCTTCTTTGCTGTAAATGTGTGAGTCTATGTGATTGTAAAGTACTGACCTGATGGTGAGAAAACTGGTGATCCCTGAACATGTACATGGCACTGTGTGAAGGCCCAGGACCCTGGTAATACGGGCCTTGTCTGGGCACTGAGTGGATTGGACCAGGACTGGGAGGCCGGCCTGTCCGCTTAAAAGCTCCATTACCATCATGGGGTCCGCCTTGCATGACCCTGATGGGGTAAAAAAAAAAGAAAACTACTTTGAAAAAAAAATGACTCACATTCCTTATGTAGTATGCAGTCGAGTCCATATACATGTAATTTGATCCTGGATATTTTGAACATTTGTTCAATTCAAACTATATTCAGATTGTTGGCTCTGTCCTTTTGTAATGTGTTATTGTAATTTGATTTTGATTTGAATAATTCAAAGTTAATTTTGCTCCTCTGAAACCAAATTTAAGGGAGCTAATACTTTATTTCCACGTAACTTCATAATTATATATATCTCCTTTGGGTGCACATTACCATGCAGCCAAACCAATTTCAGAAAAATCAAAACTACAGTAACAGTTTAATTCACTGCCTTAACAGCTCATGGGAGTGGCTGTGATCACCTATACACTAAAGCATAAAATAGGCAAATCTAGACCTGCCACTCCTGAAAATGAAAAATCAGTGTAATTGAGCTAATAAAACAGTATTCACTAATTCAGGGTTTAAAAATCTCTCTAACCATAAACCAGTTCAGCACTCATAAACTCTGGCATATTTTATTAAGTAAAAGCACTTGACTTCAAATTTAATGTAGCCATCATAGTTCAAAGACAACAGGCTGGATAGAGGCACAGGTTTCAATCTGATTTAATATGTCTGCCCAGTGCTAGCACTGTTCATATGTAAAATTAAAGAGGCTGATAAGTAGCACACTTATACTTTTTATATCATAAACTGCTGACGGACCTTGATTATAAAAATGTCTTTGCAAATGACACCCTCACCCTTTCCACCAATAATTTTTTAAAAAATTAATATCAAGTTAGACAACTGTTAGTGTTGGGAGCGAGAGAGTTCATAAAATCACAAATGTACTCAGCTGTATCGAAAGTTTATCTGTTTTTGATGATTGTGCTGATATTATAAGTAACAGGGTATGCATGCTTTGACCTTGGTATGGGAGAGAGTTTTAATTAGTGAGCGCGAATCAGAGGGTCTATATAATAAGGGGGCAATATGGTGGACTCAGGGCCTTGGATTGAAGCCGCAGAGAGGAACATTTGAGAGACTTACGCCACCCCGTCATGTGCCAAGAGCCAATTTACTAAGCATTGTTTGTATTGGAGACCCTTGTGGTCGTGTTGTATTGATCATTGAATTTTGATTTCCAAGTCCTTCTTATAAAATAATAATTTAATACTTAAAGCTGCATTTTATAATTGCCTTTTGGTCTTAACTGAAACTCTAAGTTACAACCGACAGATTTTGAGTGTGGCCTTTTCTACATTTCTTCATCAAATTTCTCACAAAGCATTATGATGCAATTTAAGAAAGTCATAAAATCACTGATCACATCATCATGACAATACTGTTAGTTTCTATGTCATTTCTGAAAATATTTTGTCCCCCATCACAACCAACAGATTTACAATGTTTTGTCACAGCCTCAGATCTATAGGCCTACTGACATTTTTGGGAACCGCAGCTAGTGCAATGCACAGCGAACCAACTAGAATCTGCCCTAAAGAATTGCAGATCTAAATAATGCAGAGTGGCAAAAATTTCAAACTTCAATTTTTTTTTAAAAGTTGAATCTGAATTTGATAAAATATAACTAGATCTAGATCAATGGCATTTGCAAACTGTTTTATGGCGGAAAACAGACAACCTGCTCAAAATACCGTTTCTGTGTTTGCAGCTGAATTTTTAAAAAACAAAGCTATGCTGTGTATTTTGGTGGATAGTTTCATTATCCTGGAAGCTGTGTTACCAAAATCTTTGTGATATTTCCAAGATTTTATTATTTACGGCAGTTTTAATTTGTGCAAACCCAGGATTGGCAAACCAATATTTTACTTGGATTTCATTCCTGGATTTGGAAGATAAGAAGTGTAATTTTAATTAAGTTTTGTAGCTCTGAGGTTTTTCTTACCCAAAATATAGAGTTTGAACAATCATATAGGCCAAGATCTAAAAATAATGAAAATAAAACTTTTTGTTTGTTTGTTAAGGTATACAATAGTAAATATGTGACTTCACATGAAAGAGAGAGGTAGACAAAGTGCCAAAGCAAGAGGGCAATCAAGATAAACTGCATCCATTCACACCAAAACAATGAAAACAACTAATGTCTCAAGAGCTTAAAAACTAAATAATACATGTGAGTTTTCAAAGTTTTATTGTTTTTCCCCCAAGTCTCATCAATGTATTTAATTATTAAATGGCGCGTGGATTATAATTATCTCCCTTTTCATCAGAAAAGGCAATAATAGCCGCAATAAAGCTAAAAATATTGAATTCATCACATAGAAACTGCGTTGTTAAGTCTGGTTTATTTTTGTGGCTATGGAGTATTTTGAAAGTTTTATGATTGATAGTAGTATTGTAGTTGATTTTACAAAACAGGAGGGCGTGAGTGACATTGACCTACTTTTGTGGTTTACGGAAGGAGACACTGCTCACTATTTTTTAGTATTCAAATTCTACAGGTTTTTAGCTAAAATCTGATATATGATACATGGTTGTAAGTAAATTTTGAAAAATGGCCTTTTCAGGTAAATGGTCCAGGACCCAGTCTGTTTTCCACCTTATTTCAATCATTTCATGGTATCAGAGTTATCTTTGCCAGGAGAACCGATACAAATGATTGCTGCATGCAAGCCTAGGCCTTGCAGTTTGCTGAGCACAGGTGAGTTTGAACTTTGATATATGGCTCAGTCTCCCTTTATTGTTTACACCTGTGTATGTGTTTTTGTTTTCTCTTTCCTAAAGCTTGTTATGCTCAAATCTCAATAAAATTTCTGTGAGACAAAGAAAACTGGTTGCTTTAGCTACCACAACCATAATAGAGCCGTCAAATATTATGTTTATGAAAAAAATGATTTTGAAGGCGAAATTCTCCATATATTTCGTCATTGAAATAAGGACTTTCAATCCCTGATAATCTTTGTTGCCCGTTTTGAGACAGAAAAATAAGCTCCAGCTTAAGAATTTTGTGGTTCAGTTCTGCACAAACAATTACAATGTATCTTTCATCCTGCAAAAGCTGAAGCAAATACAAATTGCCGTTATGACCCTGCAGTTCTGTGAACTTGACGTAACAAACGTTATTCATCAAGTCCGGTAGTTGCATATCACT
>BMAT01000385.1:0-13961 GCA_019649035.1 Elysia marginata
CCCCCCCCCCCCGCCCCCATTCATAAACAAGTGTTAAACTACAGAGCTTTAATATTTTATGGGTTTTTTGTGTTGTTTTTTCAGTGAACAAGGTCTACGCGGGTCTAAAGAACACTTTTCTGACTACAGGCAAAAGGCGTAGACCTGATCTGCCACATTTTCATGGCATAACAAGGCATCTTTTGGTTCAGCTGTTTTATCTAAGAGAGGAGGGAGGCAGAACATGGACAGAGGTTCAGGACTGGCTAGCCAAAATCAACCCTGGCTTGGGAAGGACTTATTGAGGCGCTGTCGAGCTACAGTGAAGGCCACCCACAAGGAGTACATAATGCAGACAAAAGAGACGGTCAACAAATTTCCAGACTCCCCTGTTGACTTGGATGCGATCTGCATTTTTCTAAGTGAAATTAGGTATCATCCGACCAAGTTATGTGAAACCTGAACAGTCTTTGATAAATAATCTAAATTCTGAAAGTGACTTTAAGGTAACAAACAAACTCATAGTAAAACTTTCAAGGGCTAGCAAAGCCACAAAAACTTCCAAAGGACTGTTTTTGCAGTGGATATGTTCATTTCTCAACTGTGAGGCATCTTCTAAATTGGAATGGTGGACTGAGAAAATATGAAAAGTCCATGAAAAGTTAATTAACAACAAAAAGACAAACCAAGATGTTCTGGAATGTTTCTATGGAACACATTTTATTGTGCCAGCTGAAATGAATGATTCTACAGTGTCTGCGATTTCAAACCCAAGGCTGGAAACAAACTCTACATTATCTTCTCAAGCCACAAAGAATATTTGTAATGTGCGTGACAACATAAAGTGGGCCTTGACTGTGATAGACATAAGGCAGGAAATGTGTCATTGAAAGAACTAATTGCTGTTCTTCAAGGTGAGAAAGCAGAACTGACAAAACAAATTCAGCATCTAAATCATCATCACTTGAATGACTCGCAAAATTACATGCAAAAGTTAGATAAACAACAAAGGAAGATAAAATCAGGTGAAGATACTATAACAAAGTTAAAATGTGACATTAAAAATGTAACTGAAAAGAGTAACAGAGCTGTTCAGGAACTTAAATTTGAAATTTCAGAATTGGAACAAAAGATCAGAGAGGACAGGTAAAAAAAAAAGAACTCAAGCGTGGCATTTAAGAATTGAATAAAAAAGTGACAAACTTAAACAAAAAAATTGTATGAAAGATGTGATTTTGAAGTGAATGTTAAAGGAGAAAAATATAATGTCTACAGTGATGACGTAAGGAAAACTGCCATTGGCTTAGTCTGTGACGCTGGTGTCTCAGATGCAAATGTTAAAAAAGTCATTGAAATTGTTGCTCTTAATATTTTCAAATATGTTTTTAAAGACAACTTGCCATCCATGCAAACAGTTCTTAACATGGTTGACGAAGGTTACGTTATTTCGCAAGTACAGGTGATGGAAGGCGTTCTAAATTCTAATAATGTAACTGTCCACAGTGACGGAACCTGTAGAGACCATAAAAAATTGTGGGCCATCAGTTGTCTTTGAGCAATGGAGAAACTTTCTACCTGGGGTATGTGCCAGTTGCGTGTGAAAATGCACACACTTTAATTGACTTGTCTTTAAGTGTACTTCGACAGCTGTATGTTACTTATTCTGATTTTTCTTTTATTGACACTCAAGAACTTATGAAAACATTTTTGTCTAAAATAACAAGTCTTATGACTGACCGCGCTGCTGCGATGAAATCATATGGAAGATTGTTTGAGGAGCATGTGAAGAGTGAAATTGGTGATGATGTCATTGTACATTTTCTGCAATGTAATGCGTACTATTTTTTGGGTCTTGTGTCTGCCGGTGAGAAAGCTGTGAGTGCGATTGAGTGTAATTTTGTGAGAGAGCATGGTTAGTTGGGTAGGGACAAGGAAAAGAAGTTTGTGCATTTTGCAGATGCTAAAGAAACTGCCACTTTCCGTCTTTTGCGAACAGCTTATGAAATTCTCGGTCCAAACGGTGACCAAACAAAGTGACTGTCGAATGGACTGGGTTTCATTCTGCGATGAATCGGAAATTCCTTCTTTCAAAGGTAATCGTTTCAATTTCCATTTTGAAGCAGCTGCTGCTATTATTTTTTATGTTGACAAGATAAAGACTTTTTTTTTATCTCCGGCATTCTTAACGCACCAAACATGAAACTTGAGTCTGTGTCTTGTGATGTGCAAGATAATACACTCATGTCTATTGCTTGTTGTCTAGCACTTTTCTTTTTGAAAATGACTGGGCCTATCTGGAAGCTTGTTAATAGCTCAGTAAAATACACAGATTTTTATCATTATGTTAAAATGATGGATGGTGCTCTTAGTAAGTGGAGTGCAGATCCAAATGAATTATTGAACCATGACTGTATTTGTATTTTTGATGATCAAATGTGTACAGAGTCTGTTATGTTTGATGCTGTGCATGATTTTGCAAGTAAGTGTGATTCTGTTTTTTTGACTGCTATTTGCAAATCTTTATTCCAAGAAGCACTTACTGTTACTAGGAGACAGCTGGTTGACTTTCTTGATGATAGTTAATTCACTAACATATCGTCTCATGCTCAACAGCAGCTTCGCCACTGTCCACTTAGCAATTTGATTGGTGAAAGTTCATTTGGGGATTTCGATTTTGATATTTCTAAACGAAGAAATGCGACAATACATAATCGCTCTGCAGTTCACTGTTTCAAAGGAAACAAAACATCCAAATTTCTAGCTCGTAAAAGCCAGAGTCAAACATCCATGTTACTAAAAATTGCCAGAAAAAGAGCCCCATTATTAAGAAATGAAAACAAAGAAATGGACAAGAGGATGAAAAATGCAAAGAAAGAAAAGTTCATTGAAAATCAGGAGCAAAAATTGCCAAAGAAATAAATGGTGTTGAGAAGAGGTCTAATCTGACTGAGAAAGTGAAGAAACAGGGTGGTCCCTTTAGTTCTCATGAGGAGCTAGAAAACTTTTTGAAAATCAATAGAAAAAATTCAATAACATTTTTAACTGATAATATAAAAGATGAAATCAGATTTCAGAAGTTTGTAGTGGGGCACAAAAACCTTAAATTGGGTTCACTAGAAGAAATGGTGAACTATTTGAAAGCTGTGCTACAGGAAGAGCAGCCTTTTAAAAGACATTGCTATGACTTTGAAGAAATTTAATTCTATGTTTCAATAACTTTGGTCATGTGACATTTTATTCATTCTATATTGTTGTATTCTCAAATGCGATAATTGAAACTTTTATTTTAAATGATTGTTTAGGCGTGTTTTTTTCCACAAAAGCCCTGATATAAATGAATTCCTATTTAAAAACTATGCGTCGCTTGGCACTTGTTTAAATGGTTTGATTTTTCTACAATTTGAAGGATATTCATGTAAATTAATAACTCGTAACATTGTATTTTAGAACATCATATACAATTAGCACGTGACTTTAAAAAGGCTGATATTTATTTTTCCTCTATATTTAGAGTAATATTTGATCTAATTGTGCTGGTTCTAGTCGAATATATACTGGAATTACTGAATCAGATAATTTCAGATACTTCTGGTAGTTTCTGTGAATTTTTTAAAAGTAGTACAAATTTCAAGCTCTTATGTGGATTTTTTCATTTTGTGCATCCTACATTTAGTGGTATTTTCCTAGAGAGCATAGATTTTCCTAAAATTTGATGTATGATTGATGTATGTGGGTCAACAAATTTTTTTTAATTGGTCCAAAATGCACTTTTTATCTCACTTGTGGAAATGTCCAAAATGTGGTTTTTCCTAAGTTTGGGGTGAATAAAGTCCAAATTGTATGATTTGGAGTGACCTGAAAAAAAATTGAACTTGTTGTCAAGTATAAGGAATTAACAGAATGGGTGCTGTATGATGACAATTTTTTTAGTCAAAGTAAGCGAAAAATGGCGTTACGCGCAAGAGCGCGTTTTGCGCATTTTTCACTAAATTAAAAATGGCGTAAATTCCTTGAAAATCAAGACACAAAAACAAATTTGGTATTGAAATGCTCAGAACCAAAATGTCTATCCATCTAAATGTGCTAAATTGCCCCAAAATGGCTTTCCAATTTTAGTTTAGAGTAGCTAGTTAAAAAGCTTTGAAAGAAACTTATCCCCTTCGCAGGGAATTTTTGTGGCGAGGTTAATGGGGCTACTCTGGTTTTCGACCATTACAGTATTATTGCCGACGGAAAAAGATTTAAGTACATGCACACTCCTTGTAAAATACGTTGGAACGTCTTGATTTAGACTTTTATAGAAGAGATCAGTGTGAAAGTTTAGTTAACTCAGTAGGAGGCCTAGATCTATAAATTCCTCAGATAAAGACTACCACGCAGCAGCTCTTCTTGCTTACTTAGTACATGTATTAGATCTAGATCTACCGTACCATCAGTGCGAAAATTTAGTTAATTCAGTAGGAGACCTATAATATAAAAACTTCATTCCATTGGATTCGATTTACAACATGTATTTGCTCATGGAATGTACCACTCTCAAGAACGAGACCAAGGGACATTTCATACCTGACTTCCACACTCACCAAGAATGTAGTCTACAAAGAAGTTTTTTTTCAATCGGTCTGGTGAGCAGGCCTACATTGAAATCAATCTCTTGATTGAGACACTAACTAAATCTGAATCATTGGAGAAAAAAAATCTTTTGATTCAGGTGATTTAACTTAAGAATGTAGATGTACGGGGAAAGTCTCTCAGAGACCATTGAAAGGAAGAATTCAATGTATAGATGGTCTTTTAAACGCTAATCAGAGTAGGAAAGGTGTTGAGAAAGTCTTCCATGCGCTCTTTAGGGGCTGAAGATGTATGTGGAAAGTCTCTCAGAGACCATTGAAAGGAAGAATTAAACGTACAGATAGTCTTTTAAACGCTGTTTAGAGTAGGGAAAGGTGTTGAGAAAGTCTTCCATGCGCTCTTTAGAGGATAGAGATGTACATGGAAAGTCTCTCAGAGACCATTGAGAGGAATAATTATGTGTGGAGATAGCTTTTTCGCGCTGTTTAGAGGAGGAAACTGTGCTGAGAAAATCTTTTAGGTCTTACCTGGATGATACGGGAAAAGTGTGTCAGGAGCTATAATTGATAGGACGAATTATGTTTGGAGATAGACTTCCAATCACTGTTTGCAGAAGAAAAATGTGTTAAGAAAACCTTCCAGGCGCTCTCTAAAGGATGTAGATGTATGAGGAAAGTCTCTCAGATGCTATTGGGAGGACGAATCATGTACTGGAGATAGAGTTTTAAATGCTATTTACAGAAAAAAATGTGTTGAAAAAGCTTTACAGGGGCTCTCTAGAAAATGTAGATGTACGTGGAAAATCTCTCAGACGCTATTGATAGGAAGAATTATTATTTGAGATACCCTTTTAGGCGCTATTTAGGGTAGGAAAATGTTTTGAGAAAGTCTTTCAGGGGCTGTCTAGAGGATGTAGATGTATGGGGAAGTCTGCTATGGGCTATTTAAAGGAAAAATTATAATAAGAGATAATCTTTCAGGCGCTATTTAGAATAAAAATATGTTGAGAAAACTTTTTAGGGGCTTTCAAGAGGATGTAGATGTCAAGGGGGAAAGTCTCCCTGAGGCTATGAGGATAACCTTTATCTACCCGGAAGTAGTCACGTGACTCTTGGGGTTAATAAACATCCTTGGGGTCAAAAAAGATTACAAACCGTCTTGGGGTCATCAAGTGCAGAAAATGGCAGACGCCCACTTTATGTCGGTGGAGCACACTCCACTACTCATCAAATCATTTAACTACACGAATATTTTACAATACACACAACTGCTAAATAATACACACAAAATTCCAAGTGATTATACATCAACCCTCATCAAAGGCCAGAAGCTGTTTGCCGACCGCTTTGTATGCGGAATAGGCCACCGGAGTTTAGGTCTAGACGATGGCTTGTTATTAGAGCAAAAATAAAGGCCGAGATGAGAAAACTTACTTCATATGAAGTAACAGCAGTAATTCTCAAGAGCAATGAGGTGAGTAAATATTAAATTGGTAGAGATCCTTTTATTTTTATATCGTAGTCTGCTACATTTATTAATCACTACAATACTTTCTTCTTAATCCTGTATTATCATGGGTTATAATTCCTTTTATTTCGCCAGTCTCACCCACCCTCTAGAAAAGGGTGCCCAGCAAGTGCACACAAAATGTTTTTCGTAAATTTTTGGATTTAGGGGTAGGGCCTACCGTGGCGTGGATCAGGATTTTATTTCATGTTAAACTTTAAAAGGTTTGGTGTAAGTTCACTCTTACACTAAAACAATCTAGATACTAATCTAAATCTAGAGTGGAAACAAATCTAGATCTAGCTTTGATTTATAAATCTTTCTAGCTGTGAGTGTGATAGAAATGTTCAGAATCTGATAATGCCACAATCTAAGACCTAGATCTAGCTCTCCTCTATTGTAAATTAAGTATGCAAGTTTTCCGATTTTTTAAGGAATTCCGATTTTTTTAAAGCAGTTATCTTTTGCTTAAAAAACAGAAAAACTTTTTAAAAATTATAACTTAAATGACAAAGAAAACATCCAAAATAATTAGGAGTCATACAAAATCAAACACTTCTTTTCAGTTGTATAGCTATGTAGGCACTAGTATCTATGTCTTTAAATTGGTCCATCCAAAATTCTATAAAAGTGTAAGGGAACTTACAGAGTGTAAAATTGTCCTGCTTTTTGAGCATGAGCCGCTTGCATCCCTGATAAATAAAACCCAAATTTAAGTAGGCCTAGCTGAAGAATTTAGAACTAAGTATTTTGTGGTGTGCAGGGATACCAGTTGGGGTACAGCCAGTGGCAGATCTATGGCTTCTCATAGAAATTTAGCCTAAATGGCTGCATGGCAATGAAAAGTGCCTAAGAACAAGATAATATTTAAGTCTAGAAGGAAGGGTTGTCAGATTTGTGGCTATCTTTCAAATTCAGGCACACACGTTTTTGGTAGGGTATATTTCTGAACATGGTCTGAATATCACCTGCGTTCGTCGAATGGGCCACCAGCTATAATTGTGCATTTTTTAAGTAAAATGAATTCTTTCACATTTACATCATTAGAGCCTATATCAAGACCTAGATTTTTCATACTATAGTTGTTACAGCTCAAACATGCTACTAAGGAATCCATATGTGACATAGATAACCCATGAGTGGATTAGGAACGAAAATGTAACTTAGAAAGTTAAAATATTCTCCGAAAATTTTCAGTGCGCAATTTAATTCAAAACGCATACATGAAAATAACAAATTCAAATATGACGTCGTAAAGAATTCACTAGTGTGACCTAGGAAAACATAAAATAGGCTAATGTGCACTGAGTATGAAAGTTTGTGTTGTCTGTTATGAGGCATCTATTGTTTTACCATAGTTACTTTAGCTTTGTGCAAACATTTTGCTGTAGCCAATGCTAATGAGAATTTAGTCTAACGAAAACGATGCCTGCCCTCTATTCTAAGAAGGTCTGCGCTGCAGACAAGAATCGAATATTTAATGCCTATACCCGAGGTGAGGATTACATTCAGCAAGCTAGACAAATTGGAATCAAACGCACTGCTATATATCAAATCATCTGCAGAGCTTTAGAACTTAATAGTGTTGTCACTTTTCCGCGAGGCGTTTGTGGTTAATCAAGATGAGCGAAGAAATGCTTGAGAGAGTCAATGCTATTGTGAGTGATCACCCTGGTTACAAGTTGACTATGATAAATCGAGAGTTGAGGGTTAGAGTAGACTGCCTGACGCTCCACGTGTAACAGTACTAACACCATCAACAATCAGCAATGTACTGAAAGGACAACTGATAACCATGAAAAAGCTCGAAGACGCGCCAGCGAAGAGGAACTCTGAGAGTTACGAAAGCTCAGCGGCGGGACTTTGCAACGTAGTTACTCCAAAACGCACAGCTTTACAACTTCATTTACATAGATGAAGCCGGGATAAACTTATGGACGAAAAGGGCTCGAGGTCGAGCACGCCGACGTGACCGGGCAGTCGGAATTGTCCAAGAGAGACGCGGACAAAACCTAACCATGACACGTCCCTCCAATGCAACCATGGGCAAGAAGTTTGTTTTATATTTGACAATGCTCGCGCACACTGTCGTGCTGCTGAAGCTAATTTGCCAGCTGAATTTCAAAAACAGTACCTACCACCTTATTTACCTTTTCTTGTGAGAACGCGTTAGCCCTATGGAAACAAGCTCTCAAAATACATCTTGCCAACGTTCGCCATGATTTTTCTAGACCAACCATTCAATGGGCGTATGGCAACACTCGCACAACTTGCGGAGCAAGAGACAGTTATTGTTACCCCTAACGCAATGGCAGCAGCTTTCAGGGGTATTCAAGCTTATAATATATGCCCCGCTGCGTTGTTATGGAAGACATTTTAGTGTAGATCCAGACACTTATAAATAAAACGGAAAAAAGTATTCACAAAACTCGTTCTCTTTGGGTTTTTTTTGTCTTATTTGTTTTGTATCAAAACTTGTTCGTCTATATTTGAACTTCCTTTGTCTTATTTGCTTTTTTATTTTGTCACATTCGCCATTGCTATGTTCACATTTCGCCGGTTTGATTAATTGATTGAATTTTTTAGCAAGCTCAGTCCATCATAAGCTATGACCTCAGGGCTTACGATCTCTTCAAATTTAGTTTACTTCGACCCTGTATAAACTCGCCAACCTATCTCTCATATATTAAAATAAAGTTTTAAAAATCTTATAGTTATACATAATTTACAAGTTTTCATAGTTTTCTATATATTTGCTTCAGATTTTGCCAAATAATCCAATCTGTTTCAGATAATGAGAGGCGCAGCTTTCACCTTTCGTTTGATTGATTGATTGGTGGAGTTGAATTTTTTTACAAGCCCAATCCATCATTCGCGATGATCTCAAGGCTAACGATCTCTTCAAACTTAGTTTACTTCGACCCCAAATTAATTGATTGATTGAAATTTTTACAAGCCCAGTCCATCATTAGCGATGATCTTAGGGCTTACGGTCTCTTCAAATTTAGTTTACTTCGGCCCTATAAACTTGACAACCTCTCTCATAGATTTAAATCAAGTTTTAAAAATCGTTGATACTATTTACAAGTTTTAAAAGTTTTCTATACATTGCTTCATACTTTGCCATATAACCCAATCTCTTTCAGATAATCCGAAATCTGAGAGGCTTTCAACTCTCGAAATAGTGTGTGCATATATCAGTCGTTTATAATATTTTTGTCTGCTTAGCAAAAAAACTGCGCATTTCCTTAAAATGTGTATCACAGTGAAAAGAATTTCACAAGCTGCACAACAATGTTGTTGTTCCCCTTTTAAAAGGTATTCATGAGTGACCCATGAATGGCCGACACAGGCGTTTGGAGATGACGCCAGCTTCAATCGAATAATTTGCCAGAATTGGCCGGTTCCAACAAACGTGAAACAAGTTCAGAGGCTCTTGGGTCTTGTTAAGTTCTATCGTGGTTTCATAAAAAATTCAGATATTGCGGCCCCTTTTGTATGCGATAACAGGAAAACAAGGTTTTGATTGGGACTACGGGCAGCAAAATGCTTTCAACCGGCTAAAACACTTGCTTACAACAACCCCAGTCTTTGTCTTACCGAATGGATAGGAACCATTTATTTTGGGTTGTGATGCATCCACAGTGGCTGTCGGGTGGTTTTTATTCAGGCCCAGGGTGGAATAGAGAAGATTATCTCGTATGCAAGCGCTGCACTTACCAAGGAGCAAACACGATATTGCACAACTCGCAGGGATCTACTGGCCCTTGCTCTTCGTATTATTCATGCTGTGATCCTACACAACTTCCGTGTAGTGGCTGCCGTTACAATTACTGCCTCAAAGCTCACCAAGACTGGACAGATTTTCACTGCAAGGTGGATGATACCATTCCTCTGGTGGTACCTATATCCAACCATAGGACAACGCAGTTTGTTGTATGTGAAACGGATCCTCAGCCAGTAAATGCAGTCGGCACTGCTCATAACTTCGAAGACAAAATGAACGAAAAACCAGTAGAACCACATGTTAACAGAAAGTCTCGTCTGAGATGTCAAAACGCGTTCAAGCTGAAATGTTGGCGGAGCAATCTGAGGCTCCCGAATTGGTTTTCCTAAGAAACTGGTTAGTACACAAAATATCTCTTTCAGAAGGTGAATTCTTGTCTCCTCCAGATATCATATATTTCTGGATAAATAGGGGCAACTTCAGTTTAACGGACAAGTTGGTCATTCACCATGACAAAGTAAGTGGAAAAATCAGATCGTTGCCCAAACCTCAATAAAAGAGGAAGTTATTCAACTCTGTCATGACCTACCATCCGCGGGTCATCAGGGGATCAATGGAACAAAGGCAAAGATTTTTGAAAATTATTTTTTACATGGAATGACAGATGTGTCTCGGTTCATGTTTTTGGTTGTGTATCCATATGTTAGTTATATATTTCCGCACCCGGGGCGCCCCACCCGCCACCGAGCCCAACAAGGGGACGCAGATAGTCAGCCCAACGGCTGCTGCGCCAGGGCTACCCAGGGGAGGAAGACCCAAGCCCACTTGTGACCAGCCGATTGAACAGTATGGGTCATACTGCCCTCCCGTCTACGATTGGGGGAACAGGACCAGAGTGGCATGTTGATGAGCGCCCGACTGTTTTCCTGCAGGCTAACCCATCTCAGCCACTAGGTCTCCTGCCCTTCCGCTCACGGGTCGCACCTCACGGCCAACAAGGTGCCCAATAGTCGGGAGAGAAGTAGGTTTAGAGGGATAGAAGAGTCAGACAGGACGACAGAAGTACAACAGGAAGATGGACAGAAGACAAAGCAAGAAGGATAGGGCCTGTCCTTAGCAGCCTTTTGCTGTGTCACGCGAGACAGGCATACGGTGGGTATCATTCTTTGCTCCCCTCCGAATGAGGGCCCCGTACCCACACGGGCGCATGTTTCGATGGGACGTCAATGTGCTGCTGTACTGGAAGCCCAAGGGGGGCACATACATTATTAGCCGGAGCCTGTCTTGATTTGTAATTAAATTCTAAAGACTTATCTGCTGAACAGGTATGTAAAAATGTGGTCGAAATTGCTGTATAGTTTGCATTGTGGAATTTTACCAATGGTATCCTGTTTTCATAAAATCTACTTTATCAAGGGTCTTTTGTTTTAATCTAATTTCCTCGTCCTCACAGGCCACCGGTGAACGTGGCGTTATTTTAAGTTGAAGTAGCAATAAATAACCTTTAAAATGATGTATCACATGTCTCATTTAATCCCTGGCAGTTTTCAGTGATATATATTAAAGATTCGATGTTGCGTTTCTTTTGGCTGTCAGTATATATAACTCCAGGTCGTGAGAAACGGCCGATGATCGTGAGATCAGGCCTAAAATCGTGAATCTCACGATTGGCAGGTCTGACTGTTTGCAGTGCAGGGATGAGGAGGAGCTGTGCCGGAGTCTTAACGGCACTCGTGCCTTGGCAAATCCCGTGCCTATCAACTATGCCGGAATTCAAGGCCTTTGCATCCGATTTTTCACCTTTCGTGGGTGGCCACAGATAGGATCACTAGAATGGAGCGTGGACCCTCTGCTCCACCCCGCCATACTCCTGCCCTGGCGTGTTTTAAGCGCGGATTTGGCTGGTCTCTCTGCGGACGACCAATTTGCGTTTATGCGCAAATATGGCCCCACCGCGCCACGAGGGACCTTCCGGAATCAGCCAGCAACTCAGGTGAAGCACCATGCCTTTGCCTCCAGGAGGTCAAGCGCAAAAGGCGGCGAAAAACCAAGAAGTCGCTTCAGGCGATCAGTCAGCCGTAGCCGAAGCAAATGCAGGTAGGTTCGGTGCTACGCCTATCATGTAGTGGTCCACACTCGGCGGGAGTGCGAGGGATCACGACGCAAGGTCTTCTTTGAAAAACGCAGGGAGTCGTAATAGGAGGTGTCTGATGCCTCCACGAATCAGTATGGAGACCTCCGTGATAAATTTGCGCCTGCTGCCTCTTTATCGCACCGAGAAAGATGGGGACCGATCGAGCCCCTGAAACTGGTAGAGGGCTTTGATGCCCACTTCCATCTCGACCGGTCCGTGGCGAGACTGAGGAAAGACTGACCTTCAATCGCCGAATTCGCCGGGATGGAGACTAGCCCACCCTCTAAAGCACCTTTCTAGGTGTTAGGAGGTGTCGTTGTCTTCTGCGACCCTACTACCTGGCCAAAGATGAGGGACCTTGAACGCCTGGCCAGCGACCCATGGAGGGTGGCCGTAGGAATCCACCCCCCCCCCTCGAGCTGAATAGCTGATGTGGTGACAAGAGAGGACTGGGTCACTTTAGAAAACATCCTGGGATCCTCGAGGGTCAGGGCCTTTAGCAAGGTCGGCCTGGACTTATTCAGGAAAACCCGCCAACGAAGCGTCCAGCAGCACACACTAAGGCAGATCTGGTCTTTGTCAGTTTCAAAAAGCTTGTGGTGCTCCATCAGCGGGGCAGCCCTTCCGAGGAGCTGGCGACAGAACCTCACCGTCTAGCTCTTGCGGAGGCGAAACAATTCATGACAGGCAGCAGCCCTTCTATATTCACTGCTGCAGCTTTGTCTACGCACAGATGTCAGAATGGATAAGAGAGTGACCGAACACCTGCTTCGGATATACCGGCCGGAGCCTCAGCAGCAAGCAAGTGTCTGGGCTTCGCTCGCTCTGGTTGGCAGAACCAAACCGCATGCTCCTTGATATGGAAGCACCGTACTTAAAAAGTGGCGCAGACAGTGGGTGCAACCTGCCTTTCTGTCTGGGGGAAATGGCCGCCTACATAGGAGGCGCCCTGGGGGTCAAGCCAGCACGACTCCTCCAGCAGAGGTTCTTAGGGAAAAATACTAGGGGTGGGTCATGGAGCAACCATTTTTTTCTTTTTTTTTGTTGGGGTTTTTTTTTGCTATTAATCTCCATTTAGGTCTGTTTGTTTTCATTAATAACAATAATAATTTTTTTTGGAAGGGAGAAGAATTTATTTCCATTCCAGTAGAAAGAAAATTAGGCTCAGTCTTTCAGGAGAGGGAAGAGTGTTGTGCGGGAGTTCTTACCTTGGCCCTTGAGCACCAACTTGCACCAACTTTGCGGCCAAAACCTTGGGATCGGTTTCCACACATATCCAATGAGTCACTCGGCCTTGAAGACATGATATAAAAGGAGTTGACGGGCGCAGACGACCTCTCTGTCACCTTGAAGTCATTAGCGTCGCTAGACCTATACTCACTGTGACAAAGCGCACTTCCAAGCTCTCGACAACTATACCCTGGATCAACTGAACAGTCCAAAATAAGTTGCCCGTTCACGCACAATACGATGTAAAAACTATAAAATGAAGCTCACTCTATACTAATCTCAAATAAACTAGATTTATCTTTTGCCTGTTGGAATCTAGATATATCTAGTCTACTCTATATCTAAAAAAATATCTGTAGATCTCTACTAACTAAAACCTATGCCTAATAGGCCTATTTTGGGCTTTACGTGCAGACTCGGCCCCATTTCATATAAATTTAACTAGTGCAGACTCGGTCCCATTTCATATAAATTTATTAACTAGTGCAGACTCAGTCCCATTTCATATAAATTTAACTAGTAAGCCTGACATAGATTTTATATAGTTTGTTTTTTTTCTTTCAGATCAAATGTGAACATAGCAGTTTCGGATTCGACATAGCAAGCTCAAAAAAAAATTTTTGTGACATAGCAAAGTCAAATATGACAGTGATTTTTCCGTACCAAAAATGCGCTACAAAAGTTCAAAAGGGAAATTTGCAGCATCAAATAGAACACAACTCTAAAGTGAAATGTGACGAAACCGCGTAACCAAGGAAATTATCACTTTTACGAAAGCAGACAGCGCAAGTTTGATTGATTGATTGATTGAAA
>BMAT01000386.1:83399-98842 GCA_019649035.1 Elysia marginata
AAGATCATATACAAAAGTATAACACAAGATAAGATCATATACAACAGTATAACACAATATAGGATCATATACAACAGTATAACACAAGTTAAGATCAGATACAACAGTATAAGACAAGATAAGATCATATACAACCGTATAACACAAGATAAGGTCATATACAATAGCACAACACACGTTAAGATCAGATACAACAGTACAAGACTACTTAATATCAGATGCAACGTAATAATAAAGCGGTTTAAGCTATGTTTCTCTAAGTGGCAAGGCGGTGGGTGCCGAAGCATCTATAAGTCGAAGGTTCGAATCATACTAAAGGCATACATTTCGGCCACTAAAAAGCCTACTTCTCTCCACTGCAAATACATCGTTTTATAATATTTCAATCATTTGATTGCGCAGTGGCTGCCTCCACCATTTATTCTGATTTCTATATATAACAGAGGTTCACTAGGCAAGATCAGGTAGAACGGTTCAATAATAGGTAAGTCAGATACAACAGTACAATGCTAGATGGTTATGATAGAATTGTTCAATACTGGGTTCAATACAAACGTCAGCTCTAGGTAAGATCAGATACAAAAATATAAAAACCTCAATAGCATTTTCTTACGGTTAAATATTTGTGACGGCCACATTGAGATGTACTTTCATTATACAAATATTATAAAATTTGAGGCTGAATCTCACCAGAATACCAGCATGCACTTATCTAGCTATTGGAAGGACAAACTTAACTGAATTGGCATTTCACATTTTTTTATATTTCAAACTTTCCAGGCATGGACCGGATCGAGTATAACTGAAGCTTTACACTGCAAAGTGACGGAGGTTGCGGAAACATAAAAATCGTTATTAAGTTATTAGTCTGTTGAAGTTCAAGTATGGCGCCGTGGTCTAGTGGTAGACGCTCGGCTTTCGGATCAAGAGGTCCTGGGTTCGAGTCCTGCTTTCGGCAGGTCGATGTTTAATCCTTGAGAAAGACTATTTACACACATTTCTTCGCATCACTCATGCGTTAAACGAGTACCCGACTATAGGCAGTGAAAGATCTTGTCAGAATGTTAGAGTGATGCGCTCAACTAGCTGCTCCTCTGTGAGTTCAAAGGTACTTTGGTTGGGAATGGCCTGTCGAGGAACCCATGTAAAGCGCATAGAGCACTTTAGTGGATAAGCGCTATATAAAAACGATCCTTATTTTTTTTTAAAGTTAGTTTCCTCTGTGTCAGTCTCGGTGGTAGCATCCCTCCAAGTACGAGGAGATTTTGTGGGATAAATCTGCAAGTCAGGATACAGTGGCATAGTCCCTGGCGACTTGTTTTTGGAGTATATATTTAGTAAACTCTTTGAGGGCCATAGAGTAATTTGGTCATAGTTTTGTGTGATCACAGTTATTATACTCGTAGTTTAATACAGTGATTTATAGCTGACCCAGAGATTGTCACAACTTACTCATTACTTTATAGACACATGTCTACCTCTAGCTAGTCTTTTACTTGTAGATTTCTAGATTACTGCTTGGTTTGGTTTGGTCGTTTGAATTTTAACGTGTCTTTTCAACTACAAGGTTATATCAGAGACGGCGTTTGGGACAATTGAAAGCGTGCTGCCACACTGTGATGTACGGAGCGTTGCATACACCACACTCAGTCACATTATCCTATCACCGGGTCGACCAGACTTAGCACTAAATCCATAATGCCAGACACCAGGCGGATCAGCTACTAATACCAATTTTAAAGTCTTTTGGTTTGACTCGGCCCGGGATCGAACCCGTACCTCCCGATCTCTGAGCGAGTGTCTTTACCGCTAGGCCACAGAGCCGGTCTAGATTACTGCACGTCTAATCAACGTGTAGAGAAAGTATCCAGTATGTGCTGTAGAATAGCCAGCAGAGTCTCAACCTCTTGGATCGCTCGACTACTGATCCAGTTTGCTGCTGACGTCGCTTCAGTCCACCTTTGCTACTCTGGTCAGGTGTCCTTCTTCCTGGCATCCTGACATCCTCCTGACGCTAACTGGCTGCCGGGGGTCTGGATCTTTCCGGCATTCTGACGTTATCTGCCTGATGGAACTTGTGCTGCATATCAGTCTTCTCTGGCTACAAGCAGTAACACCTGCAGTTACCCGCATCGCATTGACCGTCCTGTGGTCACTATCCGACCTCTATGCCTCCTCTCTACCAGTCCTTTACAGGTCACGGAAGCCCTGCTTCCCACCGTTTATACGTCAGCCTATTAACCCGTCAGGCTCCGGGAGCGTCTAGCTTCCCACCATTGGATTTCACGATCGTCAGACTGCCGTCGCTGGATATTCGCCGTCGGGGTTGAAAAAAGTATAAATATTCTATCGAGCTCGAACTTTTTGTATTCTGACCAAACTAGATGTAATTGTTAGGTTATTCTATTATTTGGGGTGATCAGCTTTCTGGGTTTGTGTATCTTGGGTTAGTATATTTTCAGTATTAATTTGGAAATTCTTGTTGCAGTTGTTTGCTCTGTAATCTTTTTTTAACTCTACTTTGACTCACTATCTTTCCTTTATACTGTATCCGTCATTTACTTGATTACCTCAATTCACTTTTTATTATGTTACAGTGAATATCTGATGTTCATATTATAGAAAGTTTTACACTAGACTGTCAACTCTCTAGCTGAGTTTGTCATTTATTTAGGCGTGTTCATCCTGATGGTGGTCGTGTAGCCCAGGTTGTTTTTAACGTGAACTTCCTCTAACACACGCTACGGTTAGCTGGGATTCGTCATGTTCACAAACTCATTATGGTTCCCTTGTCCAAAATCACTTGCTGTGCAAAGTTCAAGTATACATGCAGGAGTTATAACCTTTGAAAGGTCGTTGGGTTTTCAGGGAAAAAAACAACAACATTTTCAATACTTCTTTTTGTCCAACACATTCATTTTATTGGATCGAATCATTACTATTTTTGTATTTGAACACGGTGAATACATAACGTTTCATACATATTTCATGTTCATAGATTATATGGCTCATACATACTTTGGTGGTAGAAAGATTTTAAAGGTATGAAATTAGCATTGGAGAGAAGGAGCCTTTTTAGTAAAACAACAAAGGAGCGTAGTGGCGACATGGTATAAGCTATGTTTATCTAAGTGGCAAGGCGGTGGGTGCCGAAGCATCTATAAGTCGAAGGCTCGAATCATTTAAGGCAAACATTTCGGGTATTTCCACTGAATAGCCTAATTCTCTCGGCTGCTAATTTCATACCTTTAAAATCTTTCAATCATTTGACTACGCAGTGGCTGCCTCCACTATTTCTACTTTGGTGGTAGCATGGAAACCTTGGGCAACTTACCACCAATACAGAGAAGAGCGATGCTGACGCACACAGCGATGAAGATAGCTGCGGCTAGCGGTTGGTTCAGCGGGTACGGGTCCGTCTGGCTGGAACTTGATTGGTTCTCAACGGAAACGTTCTCCTGCCGCTGCGCCCGTGAGCCGGAAGTGGTCAGGTTGGTTAGAAAGGACTCCATGTTGGATGCGGCCTCGGTTTCTTGGGGGTGGGAGTGTTGTTGTTTTGTTAGGGTTTTATTTTTTTGTAATTTTACTTTACTTTTTTTTTACATTTAAATTTTTTTTAAAGTAATAAACAAACGGTTCTAATCTCCTCTAATATTCTATTTTTAAAGTGTCGCCGTAAAAACGAATATAAACATGTGATGAATGCTGTGAAATTCCTTGAAAAAACGCATTACTGTAAGTGAGGGAAGCTGTTCCGTAATTTCATATGATTTCTTTTTTTTTATTAAAAACTGGTTAATTTTTTTATTTATCACACAAAGTCGCAGTGACAGAACCTGTAAAATACAGGAGAAAAAAAAACATTTTAGACAAAAAGTTGATCGTTCAAAAAAGAACTATTTGTTACAGTTAGTCCGAAAAAAAAGCGTATATAAATATAAAGGGGGGGGGGGTGTTGTTGTTGTTTTTCGTGCTGTAAGATTTGACATTTATTAGATTTTGTCTGTAATTTTCATTTTTTAAAACCTTTCCTGCATGAAAGATTTAATTTGAACACTCGGTTTGAACGCTTTGCAACGGAATCTGAACAGAAAAGCGATGTATCTTTACTTGTACATGTTTTGCACTTTAATGGAAACATTTGTTCTTGTTTCGCTGTTATTTTTTTATCGTTTATAACATTCCATGTAGTAAGCAAATGTAAGTGGATTCATAACAAAGACTGTTTGACAAATTGGTTTACTCATTAGTAACGCAATAGAGAGTACTTGTCGTTTAAATATCAACATATTTTAGAGGCAATCACACTTCCTCTAAAAGATATTAATGTTTACGATGTCCAGTGACAAGCACTGATTCAGAACTTGTTTTTCAAAGTTTATTTACTCTTCCTTCTCTATTGATTTTGGAGCTGAATATAAATCTGAGAGTCTACTTTTCCAATAACAGCTTTTAGCAAGTGCAACTGTTGAGAGTCCTAAGTGTTATATACCGATTTTTATGGCAAATCAATGAGCTTTCATGTGAATTTTGTTTTATCATTTTATCACATCATGATACACAGCTTGACCTACTTTTGTTACTAAAAATAGCCTTGTCCCACCATAAAATTAGATAATGAAAAAAATTGTGATCAAAAGCGGAAAAAAACACTTCACCTTCGTCCGAAACAAGTTTTTTAGCTGTAAAAATCTCATTCTTGATTTTAAGCCATTTTTTATAAATGAACAATAATGATTTTTACCATAATAACTACATTCAAGATGGCGACAGGCTGGTAACAAGGAAAAAACATTTGTGGGTGCAATAACTCAATACGAAGTTAAAGCAAAACGTTTCTGTTGATTTCTTAGGGTATATTTAGCTTTTATTATTCATAAGAAATAAGTGTCTGCGTTCATTCAATGGAAAATAGTTAATGTATTCACTGGTGACGTCATTGATCACTGGTGATAGAAATATATAGAAGAGAAAGGAAGAGAGTTAAGATACGGGAGCCTGGGTAAGATACGGGAGCCTGGGTAAAATACGAAAGCCTGGGTAAGATACGAGAGCCTGGGTAAGATACGAGAGCCTGGGTAAGATACGAAAGCCTGGGTAAGATACGGGAGCCTGGGTAAGATACGGGAGCCTGGGTAAGATACGGAAGCCAGGGTAAGGTACGGGAGCCTGGGTAACTGGTCAGCTTCATAGTTGAGCGATCCCGTTCTACAAACTGAGAGGGCAGGGTAGAAAACTATAAGAAAACTATTGCCTGGTTTACCCAGTGGTGCGATGATCACTTCCTTCTACTCAACGTCAAAAAGACAAAAGAACTGATAATAGATTTTAGACACAACAAAACAAAACTTCTACCCATCTATATAAAAAATGAAGAAGTGGAAAGAGTGACATCATACAAGTATTTAGGTATAACGATTGATGAAAGGCTGTCATGGAAAGAGCATACAAGCAACGTGATAAAAAAGCTTAACACAAGATTGTACTTCCTACGTAAACTTAATTTCTTCCACGTAGATGCTACGCTTCTTCGACTGTTTTATAAAGCTATTGTTGAAAGCACTTTGACCTTTGCTATCACTTGCTGGGGAGGAAACACCCAAGAGTGCCAGATAAGAAAAATTAACAACATAATCAAAAGAGCAAACAATCTAAGAAAAACCCTGAAACCATTTGATGACTTTGGTTTACTATACTACATTAATATTCAGAAGAAAATTTTGTCAATTCTAAAAGATGACTCACATCCCTTGTTCAAACAAATTAAATTTTCCAAAAGATCAGGTAGACCCATTCTTTTTAAGTGTAGATGTGAACGGTACAAAAATTCTTTTTTACCATCTGCCTTGAAAATGCTCTAGTCCAATATCGTAACGGATAGACATGTAAGTTAACTTCTTCCTTTTTTGTTAATATTCCTTTTATTATTTTTTGTTCTGCTTTATATAGTAGTATTCATGCATATGTGTGTAAGCACAAGTACTGTATTTTTTTTTTGTATGTATGCGCTTTTGTTTGTTTCACCCACTTATATGTATTGATGCTGTGACCAAAAAGAAGAACCTGAAGAGGACAATAAAGTTATATTGAATCTTGAATCTTGAATCTTGAAAACTTACCACATCATCAAAATGTACATGTTCCCCAACACGCGGGCAGGGTCTAAAACTTACCACTTCATCAAAATGTACATGTTCTCCAACACGCACGGCGGGTATTTCCATTAAATGCTATGTAGTACGTTAGACAGAATATGCGTTCATTTCTCAGAACAAACCAGAGGAAAAGGCGACACAAGTTCTCGTGATTCACTCAAAACGTTTGGTCAGGAAACATTCATTGTTTGGCGACTTGTGGCCAGGGCAGACCATCGAAACATCTTGAACCACTGGAAACAAATCAATTGCTGTAACGTTAACACAAGGCAATCTAGTAAAAGTGTAGGTCGGACTAGTTGAACTCAGAGACTTCAAGTTTGCCGAGGTTCATAAACAGAAGTTTGAAAATGAAATGCATCTAGTTTTACAGCATCACGTTTTAGCTAAGCTCAATACTATCTTATTTCTAAACGAAATTCGTTAATAATTATTATAGACCAGATAAGCTACGGCTGTAACTTCCCTGGTCTCTTTTGTTTTTTTACTTTTTTTAGTTGGACACATTGCTATTAATTAGTTATTATTTGTACAGTGTTAGTTTGGAAACAAATTCACTAAGGATCTGTGCAATCTTCAACCAAATGTTTTAATTAGTTTTTTTCAAAACAACCAAAAGCCGTGGGTTATTTCCAAACCAGACACAAAAATATAAATGCAAAAGTTTGGTGTCTTGTTTTCCATTTAACATTCCATATAGTTTTTACAAGAAAAATATCACCCAATAGAATCATCCTTTTTCATCAAACCAAGATGTCTAAACAAGATATCGGCTCAAACTTGGTGATCAACCTGATGTTGACGCATTAACAACAGTCTTGCTATCGAAATGTCCGGCTGTCGCGTTTGATTGAGCCAAAACATCACAAAGCCGGCTTTCGCTGTTAATGGAAACACTTAGACGTTGCGACTCTACTTTGGTGTTTTAGTGCGAGTCCTCCGAGATCAATGGAAAAATCTGTCACTTTGCGAGCATGTCGGTGTTTAAGTAGCATCGGTCGAGCCGAGATGCAACGAAAGAGCTCAACGAGTACTTAAATACCGGTTAGCATGTGGCGAAAAAATATACAACTTTCCAAAGCAATCCGATACCCATCAGCTGCTGATGGAGGTAAGCTTGAACATGTTGGGTACATGTTATGCCTGGTACAGACTTGAGGGCTTTAAAACATAGCTAAGACTTGTAACAAACTGATATTAAGTGAGAGTTTTTGTTTACAGCTTCGAACACATTTTACATTGTTTTCTATTATGCCTTCCAATCTTCCCCGTTTTCCATTTCTGCGCACACTATCAGTATACGTACCTCTGTCTCTCTTACTTTCGCTAATTCTATTCTATTCTTTTCTGTCTCCATCTGCGGACCTCTCAATGCGCCTCTTAAAAAAATTGTTGATCTAATTTAATTTATACCTCCTTTATATGCTCACTTTGTTATTATCCTCTGTCTTACACCTTCTAATGATCACATGTAAATCTTTTTCTTTCTCTTTCTCTCTGTCAAACTGTCACCATCTCTGTCTCTGTCTCCGTTTATCTCTGTCTCTCAGTCTCTCTCTCCCCTCTCTCCAGTTCTCTCTCTATCTCTATCTCTCTCTCTCTGTCTCTGTTTCCCCCCCCCCTCTCTCTCTCTCTCTCTCTCTCAACCTCTTTCTCTCCCTCTCTTCCCACTTTATTGTCTTTCATCTTTTCTCTTGCTCTTTCACTCTTTTTATACCTACAGTGTATTTCCATCCTGCTCTTCACCGGTTTCTCTCTCTTCTCTCCCTCTTCTCTCTCTCCAAACCCTCTACCTCTTTTTCTCTCTATCTTTTCCTCTTTTTTATTGCGTCCATCTCTGTTTCTCTCTGTCTGAATTTCTCTACATCTTTATTTCTTTTCAGTTACTCTGTATCTATTTCTCTACTTCTTAAGGCCGACCCGACTTTTTAATTCACATGCTACCCCCCCCCCCTTCCTCCCGAGCGTGCCATGTCCAGTAACAGTACCAATATTTTATGGATTCTGTAACTTCTGCCACCTTACACATAAAGATAAGCATTTAAAAGTCACGTGACCTGGGCATTTGTTATCTTAGTCACGTTGCATTGTACCCCGAAAACAAAAACAAAAAACAATAACATTGGAGTTTTGCCCCTTAACATAGAGGCAGCTTTGTGTCTATTTAAATACACATGAATCCTGAGAAAGACAACATTTCGGGAGCGAAGTCATATGTTGCCTTTAAGCGGGAGATCAATTAAGCCATTAGAAGAAAAAAAAAAGTTATAGCGAAAACTACAAGACAAGACTGCAAATCAGGAGTTGATTTTAAGCAATAATTTCCGTCTGGGGTGTTGACTTAAAGTGGATTTCACTTAAACAATGTGCAGTCAAAGCTACATCCTACATTTTGTCAGCTGAGGATCTGAGAAACGAATAAAAACATCAACAGATCACGTATCGAGGACAGACCAGAGAATCGAGCGGCGAGATCACCTTGTCTTATAGAAAACATGCAATTCCTTAATTAATCTAGCCTGTTCTCATCTGAAAACTCATTGCTTACATTGTTTTGGATCAACAAAACGCGTAACCTACATCTACAGGGTTGTGGCTCCGAATACGATCAATAAATCTCGTTTAAAAAATCCTCTCAGATTACAAGTTATAAGTTGTTTGCGATTGCGATGTTGTAGCTTTTACTGTCAAATCATTTGCCATGACTGATGTAAATAAAAGTAAGCGAATTGGGATGAGAGAGAGAGATTGATTGAAGGATATTTTTCAAGCCCAATTCCACTTCAAAGGTGCTCTCAGGGCTTGGGTCCCAATGACAATGTACGGGCTGCCACCCAGAGACTAGCGGAGATACCATGACTTAGCCTCAGCCGGTCACATTATACTGACACCGACCCAACCAGTAGGGGCCCGGAGAGAGAGAGGGGGAGAGAGAGAGAGAGAGAGATATATATATATATAGAGAGAGAATAGTCAACTGGAGCATAAAACCCTTTCTAGTCAGGTCTTTAAGGGAAGAAAGTCGACAACATAATACCACAGTGAAACGAAAATAAAATATTTTAAAATGTTTGGTTTGTATTGCTTGCCTTAACAGATGAGCCTCTGAACAATCCTTGCTGAGTCGGCAGATGAGGCTAGTCTCAAACATGGCCGCCAGTGTTAGCAATATGGACTGGAGGGCGGGAAAAGCTAGCAATCAGTTTCATTTTGCAGCTCGGGAATGAGATAAGTAGTAAAACAAGAGTAGCGTCCCTTCTATGGAAGACAACACCCCAACATTTGTGTCGGTTACAATCTGGATCTAAATATAAAGGTTTTATTTTTATACTTTTCTAACTTTGATATTGAATTTTACATTTAGAACTAAAGAAACCGTGGTGTAAATTTAGAAGAGTTTCTTCAATATCGATATGACTCGAACATTTCAAAGTTTTTATTCAAAATGCGGTGGGTAATCCCATGTTATTTGCACATAGTCTTGTCTTGAAAATATTGTCCAAAACATGCATGTGCCATACCGTCTGTTTGGAGAGCTCGCATTGTACACACTTCTGTCTACCATTTTTAAAGAATAAAAATTATAAAAATCAGTTGGATGTTCTTGACAATACATTGTCCTGAACTTCTAAACAATACATTGTCCTGAACTTCTAAACAATCACAGTTGGAAAAAACTGTTAACGTTGGGTCCAATATAAAGAACTTTTTTTGCTTGAAAACATAGAGAGAATGTAGAGCAGCAATTGGGCAGCTAGCGATTTTATTCGTGAAAGGAGGTAATTCACTGCTAGATGGTGAACTGCTGACTAGAAATTTTACAGGCCAATTTGGGAGTCTGCGATGTGAGATACTCCAAACAGCAGCAGTAGAGTTGACCTCTAAAGAACTACTAGTGAGGATCCTAAGACTGTTCGGAGATTCTACTTTTAGGAAAAGGCCTTCTATATCTCTAAAAATCAATTCAATTAAAAATACGAAAAGAATAGTTAAAAAGTGACGTGGTGACGTGTTAGCCCAACCAGCTAAAGCGTGTGTTACTACTCAAACTATCAGAGCTCTACGTTCACAACTGTCCAATGAATAATTTTTAAAAAAATAATGATTCTGTAAAAATCCAATTTCTTTCACAATACATTGAGGCTTAATAATATATCTGAACTCTCTTGTCTCAGCACGAGAACTAAATCTTTTACTCACACTCATTTAAAAGTAAATAGCACAGCTAGTATGTATCAACACCTAAAACTATGTTAACAATAGAAAATGACGAGCTGTGAATACAATCATCTTGTTGTTATTGTTGTTGTTGTTGCCATTACTGTTGTTATTGTTGTTGCTGCTGTTGCCACTACTGCTGTTGCTGCTGCTGCTGTTGCTGCTGCTGTTCCAGCTATACATGTATTGTCTTAAACACTGTTCTTATTTTTGTTGCTAGTTTTCATTCATTTCCATCACCTGTAACGGTTTTTTTTTTATTATTGGATTTATTGTTATCTTTACTATTGTTATAAACGATCAAAAGTAACAGGCTTATCTTATCGTTATTACCATTGTCATCATTATTCATTATAATTATTGGTAAAATTGATGTTGCTGTAATTGTTAACATGAAACTTGGTTTCACTAGCTCAACGCAAACCTATTCATCCGTCAAGTGTTTGTTTCCCTGGCTCACCTAGATCTAGATCTATCTACTGTAGAGAAACACATCTCGCTCTATCCAGGTCTAGTTTGAGGACAAGTTCTACCCGACTTGAATTTACATTTTGTTTCCTTCCACCGCTCATAGCTCTCTTGACTACCATAAAACTTAATCTGTATCTTTCCTACCCACCTTTTGCTCCCTAACGTTCGACACCCCCCCCCCCTCCTCGGTCAACATCTCGGTCACACTAAGTTCCCCAGACCACAACAAGATACATTTACTGTAAATCTAGAGGTCTCTCGCTTGTTTGTAAGAAGTTTTAAGGCTCGAGTCTTCGATCGTTTTTTTCTTTCCCTCACTAATTTTTTAAAACATTTTTAATAGAGAGAAGGCTGTTAGCTGCAGGCCTAGGACCTTCTCGTGTGTTGCTGTAGGTTTACTAGGTCAGCTTGACTCAGTACGATGAATCATCTTCTATAATGATAATAAAAAAAAACCAGAAAACTGTCATTTCTGTAAAAAAAAAAAACTAAAAAACTTTTTTTGTTGCGTGGATTTTTTTATTCATATTTTTTTTTATTTTGTGTTGACTATATCAATTTGTGTTATTTAAATGTGATTTGATTGTTTTCTTGTGCACACTAAAAAGTGTAGCTTACTTTCCATGGGTATTACTGAACTTTGTACCTCGGTGTAAACATTTTCATAACTATCTTAAAAAAGTAGTAAAATACTTGACACAGTTCACATTGAAATAGGTTAAAGCAGTTGTTGTAGTTTTTTGTTCTTAGCGCTGATGTTCATCATTACTTTTTTTTTTTGTTGCAACCGAAATTGAAGTCGGTTTTGTTGTTGTTGCTCGAAGTATTGTTGTTGTTGTTGTTGTTGTTGTTGTTGTTGCTGTTGTCGCGAGCGTATTTTTTGTTGTTGCTGTTTCTGTTTACTTTGCTTTTTTTTTGTTTGTTTGTTTTTTTGTTTTGTTTTGTTTTTTTGGCTTTTGTTGTTTTTTTGTTGTTTTTTTTTTTTTGCTGCTTCGATCATGGCTGTTGTTTACGATGTTGTTGTTGTTATTGTTTTATATGCTGTGATTGTTGTTATTAGCAATTTTGCTTTTTTTTTTTTTTTGCAATGTTGATAGTGCCATACTTTAACTTTTCTTTTTTACAGAAAAATGATTTTTGTTAGTTTGGTGTCATTGTTCTAATGCTACTGCTGTTGCTTCTTTCTTTTCATTTCTTTTGCATTGTTATTTTATTTATTCGGCGAAGTCTTTTCAATTTAAAAATTTGAAGAAAAAAAAACTTTATATAAATTGACATATGTTTTCGACCTGACCCAGCTCTATTTTGTTTGCGAAGTCTATAGCATGGTCTGGTGGCAGGAGAGTAGGGATGAAATTTCTCAGATTTCCACAAGATTTGACGGCATTTAACGTGATACTAGGTCGTTTTTCGAAAATCATTATAAAATTATTCAGAAGAAGGTTGTACCAACCTAACCTTGGTTGGAACAAATTTTCTCTGGTTTTATTTATATGCATATGTATATATTTATTTGTAGTTCCCAAAAGTACAATTATATCAAATTTTGCGCTCTCTCTCTCTCTCTCTCTCTCTCTCTCGCTCTCTCTCTCTCTCTCTCTCTCTCTTTATCTCCTCTCTCTCTCTTTCTCTCTCTTTATATCCCCCCTCTCTCTCTCTTTATCTCCTCTCTCTCTCTTTCTCTCTCTCTCTCTCTCTCTCTCTCTCTCTCTCTCTCCTTATACGAGTAAAGATGTACCTGACCTGGTCGAGATATAGACTGGACTGAGCCAAATGTTACCTTTCTTTTTTTCATGTCCTCCCATAAATGAGTATTGAATTCCACCTTTGATCAGATCAATTTGCACCTCACAGCAAATTTTCTTTTCTCTCAACATCATCTCTCTGGCTACATAGCTATAGTTTTTCTTCACAGTAGAAGTAGATCTAATCTGTATTCAACGATGAACTATTTAACTATCTAATTTACATATGCGTTTTGTTCCGCCTTCCGATCTTTGTGTGTGTGTGTGTAAAAGTTTAATACCTTTCTTCATCAATTCTTGCATATTCCTGCGTTGTTTTGTTTGTTCTCAAATTTACGTATTTTTATACATTATTGTTCCCTATTTCTCTCTCCTCGCGAAGAAGCATCTTGGCTTTTATCCCCTAAATATGGAAGGAAACATGATAGGCAGAGCGTTAAAACGAACAAAAAAAATCCACGCAAAGCCTAAGTTAGATCTAGGCCTACTCTAGAGTCTAGGTTTAAATAGTCTTCCAGATCTAAAACCTAAAAATACGTTGTAGTGTCGTTCGGTCTGTCTGTCTGTGTGTCTGTTGGTCTGTCTGTCTGTCTGTCTGTCTGTCTGTCTGTGTGTTAGAGATTCATGCCTCACAGACAATATGCAGAGGTCTGAAAATTTACACAGCTATTTTAACCAATCTCGGTAGCCTGCTAAGCGTATTTTCTTTTATTGAATTGAGATCTAGGAGAGCTTATTTTTACAATTTAAACTCTAAATTGGAGTCAACGTCTAGATCTAGAATTGAAGCCTGGCCATTGCTAAAGTTTGACCTTCCATCAATAAAATAGTTTTTTTTTCTATGACGTGTTTTTCAATTTTATGTTGAATGTTCTTTCCGTGTTGTTTTCCGGAAATTGCCGCTAAGGCTTTAAAGTTCGCGTTCGTTTATCAAAGCCTTTATTTTTTAAATTTGAAGCAATGGATCTCAAAAACTTACGCCTTAATTATGAAAAATTCAAGGAAATAAAAAGAAATCTCTGGGAAAGGGAATATTTAATTATGAAACTTTTTTTTACCACAAAGAAGATCGGAATGAGGAGGAAAAGCATAAATAAAGTATAGTTTTGCAAGTTTCTCAATTTTCGTCATAGGATCTAGATTAGACCTAGAGTTTAGGTTAAGTGTCTGAAACCTTGACTTCGATCTATAGATAAATTTATATTATCTATGTTATCAGCTTTTAGATAGAAGACTATTTAGATTTCTGAAAACTATTTCATCCTAGAGTAAAGATTAGGCTTAGATAGGTTTCGGTTGTTCGTTTTCTTCGTTTTAGCTCTGCGTGTGATATTTTCTTCCATATTTTAGGGAGTGAAGGGCGGTAGTCAATTTGAACACCCACCTTTTCGAAAAGCAAAAAAAAAAAAATGATCGGAAGGCGGAAGAACATTCATAATTAAGTTATGGTTTAGCCCGCTTCCCGAATTCGTCGAATAACCTAGATTAGGTAGGCTATAGATCTACAATCTAGATTAAATGTCTAAAAACTTGATTAAGTCTACAAACTGTTCAAATAGTAAAGGTTTTAGATCTAGATTTAGAGGACTTTTTAAGCTGAGCCTAGATCTAGCTTAGATTTTGCGTGTGTTTTGTTTTGTCGTACGTTCTGCAGGTGTTGTTTTCTTCCATTTCTTAGGAGGTCCAGATTTTCTTCGTGTTAACAAAGAAAAAAAGAAAGGAATAATTAATCACTAAAAACATGGCATTGAGACGATGAGAAATGGTAACAGGGAAAGAGAAAAGCATAAAAAAGGTTGAGACTTTTTTCAGGTGAGTGATTCAAACAAAATAGGCAGAGAGAATATTTGAGGGAAGGAGACAATTATTCGATTCGATTCGATTCGATTTCGATTCGATTCGATTCGATTCAGGCTCCGTTCATCCACTGCAGGATAAAGCCCTCCGCACCACGTCTCCACTCTTCTCTGTCTTTCGCTTCTCTGGTCCACGTATTTCCCATCGTCCTCACAATACAGACTTAAAGCAGCAACGCGTGAGCATGACGCGAACGTCTGTGGGGCTATTTTTAGAAACTAGATTCATTATTTTTGCAGTTAACTTGACCTACTTTTCGATTTTCACGTACGCGTAGTGAGACACGGTGCGTGTGCTTATGGTCTCTAGTGTCGTCGCGCCATCGTCTTGCTTGTCTCCCTCTTGATCTTTTGCCATTTCTAGGTTGCCACTCAGTCACTCTGAGTGTCCACCTATTGTCTTGTAGTCTCGCCAAGTGTCCGGCCCATTTCCATTTTTGTTTTGCTATTGCACTATGTCTGAGACTTGAGTCTTGTTTCTTATTTCTTTACATGAAATTTTATATGTGAGTTTTAATCCTAACATTTCCCTTTCCATGGCTCTTTGAGCAACTCTTAGTTTTTGTCCCACAGCTTTTGTCATTGACCATGTCTGGCAGCCATAAGTCATCGTAGGGAGAATGCATTGATCATACACTTGTCTTTTTAAAGAAATCGGCATTTTATCATCTAGAAAAATTTCTCTATTTTTTCCGAAACAGCTCCATCCTGCTCTTATTCTGCATGTAACTTCTTTTTTTGTTGTCTCTTTTAGGTATGTTGTTTGGCCTAAATATTCATATTTTGGAACCTCTTCTATCTTTTTCTTGTCTATCTGACAATTATAATGAGATGCAAATTGGTCAGTTCAAAGTTGGACTGGTACATTCAATACGCAGTTACGTAAGCACTGTCATGAAGAAAAGATTAAAAACTTTTGTCCACTATCACCCGACAAAAAGGGTACACCCCAAGTGGTATAATTATGTATTATATACTATAATGTATATAATAGTTCT
>BMAT01000387.1:61244-78789 GCA_019649035.1 Elysia marginata
ATTTCGGGCATTTCCACTAAAAAGCCTACTTCTCTCAACTGCTAATTTTATACCTTTACAATATTCCAGTAACAATACAGTTCAGAAAATACAAACAAATTCAAATTCAAACCTTCATGTATTTCTTATTTCTTTTTCATTTCTCCTAAAAAAATAATGTGTAGGAATTCAAACGCTAGCCCCTTCACTTTCCTTAATGCTACCTATCAATAATAATCACTGTGTCGAGCTCGAGAGTCTTGTATAGAAAGATGGTTGCCAACGATTAGAATTTAATCTAAGGGAAATGACTCTCTTATTTGAATTGAGAAGTAAAGGGATTTGAGAGTCACTACCCCTAGGTTGAAGTTTGTACGCATGCCCGTAAGCTGTAACCAAGGCTACACGCGAAGCTTTCAATCATTCATATCGATAGGTGTTGAGGTCGCTTTCACTGATTGTTTGTGTGTTTTGGTAGCGCTCATACAAGTATAGATTTTTAACATCATTCTCTTTAGCATAAAAATTAAAATTCACAAAAATGGCTCTAACAGAACCGAGCTTCCATGGCGATTTCGATTACACGGCCACCGGTGTCTTAGGAGAGAAGAGATCAACTATGTTGCACAATGAACTTCATCTGAGGGTGAGTTCTAAACCTTTTCAGTCATTGTTGCACATTCTTCCTTGTAGGTCTCAAATACAAAAGCTCTCTGACTGTCTACATTTTAGTTTTAGATTTATTCGATGTATAAAATTTTCCAACCTCAATATCTAGATCTAGAATCTAGATTAGATGGTGCTCAGAATGTCTAATCTAGATCTAGACTCTAGATCTATAACTTCATAGAATTGTCGTTTTAGATCTACAATAAACATCAGAAAATATGGGTAGCTCTTGTAGCTTTTACTCAGATGTAAATCAACGTTTTTGTTTCAGTTGGCCTAAATAGTTTTATGGTTATAAACCTTTCAAAATATGAGCAGGTTCATCTTTAGGTGCCTATAATCTAGATTAGTTTAGACCTTGGCGTAAATTTCTTTCTTTGAATCAGATAGGCCATACTTCAGAGAGTTATACATGTATAATTTCCAAGAATGTTTTATCTTTTTCTAGTGCTACTGGGTTGGGATTTGTATTATTGGCGCCGTGGAATATTCAATATGGAGAGGGTAATGGGTTTTGCAATACTGATTTGCATCCTATCGTTGGTGTAAGACCCCATACACAGACACAGACACCCACTCTCAGGACCCTGCTCTGCCCTGCAGGCCTGCACTGCATGTAGTACTATGCGACATGACAAAAAAAATAGGCGGGGTTTTGAATTGTGAGCAAGGCGGGTGCCCAAATTACATAGTGTGTATCCTAAGTAACACACCTCCAGTCACGTTCTACATCATTATGTACTGGATCTAGTTCACCCATACACTAGCCTAGTAAAGGTCATACAATATGAATAGACCAGAAAACCCATTTTGTCATTACCAACTCAGCACACTGCACACATTACACCAGACACTACCAGACAGTCAAGGCACCCCAACTCCCCCAGTCCCTAGGTCACTTGCAGAATCCTGCGCAGCGCCGCATGCTATGGAGAGATTGCTGGTGGCTTCCTGGCATCAGCGACAAAGAGAGAGAGATAGAGAGAGAGCGGTTGTAATTGTCACTTTACTAAGTTACGAAACCCAGTATTGAATATTTTATGCCTTGCATCCTATGTTAGTGTCTTGTGATCCATGTCTAGTTTGGGATCGTCAACCCAGCATTTAAAGGGTATATGGGATGCATAGTTTAAATTATCAGTCTCTTTAAATACGATAATCAAGTGTTAGTGCATATCAATTGAATTTTGAATGATTTAGACCATGCATTTTGAATAATGCTAGGTTTTGGCTAGTGAGTAAATATTTATTTGATTTTACTGATCATCTGATATCAAAATGACTAGTGAAAGTTCCTTTTAAAAGGTGGCTTTTGCTGCATAAATAAATTCTAGTATATCTGCATGAAAAGATAAAAATTTCACCAATTTTACTTAAGATATGAAAGACACATTTTGCCTCTCATTTCTTTTCTCAAGCATGTTTGCAATTTGCTCCACAGGATCGAGTTGGACACGTGAAAACTAGAGGCTTTGATTTGCCGGGCAAGGGTTTTGCATATGGTTTACCTTATGACAGACGGGAATACACAGCTGCAAACGGTATAAATTTCACACATTTCACATGACTATTATGGGTAATAGCTTTTTTAAAAGCTATTCTGTAGAGTCAAGGAAACTTGCTACATGACACTTTAAGAGACCCAAGGGATCAAATATCTGAAACTTTGTGTGTGTGTGTGACCGACTAAAATTATAATGTCTGCAGTAGCTAAAAATTTCCAGTTGTATTTTGAAAAGTAAAGCTTGAGATGTGCAAAGAAACTATATCAGTTAAAAGCAGACAAACATTTGACAAGAAATGTAACCCTTACAGATTGCACTTCTTAATTTTTTTTTGTGTGTGTGAAATACAGAACATTTTTGCAATATTGCAATTAGAAAGAAAGATTTTTTCTATCTATCTTGACTCATAACTGGGGATTCTTTTTATCGCTATCATTTTCACATCTGGTGTTGAGAATAGTTTTGTGTCATAGATTTAGTTTGAATTGAAAGTTAGAGGTGGTTTTGCTTTCTTCATTTAAATTTTCAAATATGGGGGTATTTTTTCCATATTCTTACAGCTACAGAATGTGAAAAAGGTTCTTTTTTAAAGTGTGAAGAGCGTTTTTATAACTTTTTTTTCGAACATCATCATTAAATCAGTAGAAAGTAGAAGCTGTTGTTGCTTTTAACTACATTTAACCTTGTCAATCTATTCTGTGTCTCTTAAAAGCCTTGCAAGGATGGAATGGGACCTATTTGACTAAAGGTGGTGCCACTAAGACCAAATCAGCGACAGAGAGAGACTTCATGTACCTTAATAGAGCGGCCATTGGTGGCGGTTTGGTCAAAGCTCCAGAAAATTCAGACTACCGCGCTACCCACGATGCACGAAGATTGCCGTTTGACAAAAAAGAGATGGCATCAAAAATGAGATCACGAAGACTTCCTCCAACTATGGTCTTTGGTATACCTAGCAGGTACCTTTCTGTAGAAACTTGTATAACAAACTGTGGGCTGTGTAGTTTCCAAAAAGGCCTTGCTGAAGACTAAGTCTTGACTAGCACAGTCGCACATTGTAAATCAACTCAAGTATTTCTTCTTTGGTCCAGCCACTGTGCCACATCAAGTCTGTTGACAGTAATTGATAGGTCATGCGATTAAAGGCTGAGTAGTCTAAGTGCTCACGTCTGTTAATGCATTTTTCAAAATTTGATTAGAACAAGTTTTAGAACAAAATTACACCAAGACAAATGGGGAAACCAAGTGCCTGTACCTTTGAATTTTTTAAAGTAATATTGATAAATTTTTATTTTGCATGCTTCAATGCAATGGAAATTGTGATTTAAAGCAACAAACATTTTTGTTATCTCCTTTAATTTGAGGTAGACAGAAATTCATTCAAAAAATAAATTTCAAAATCGTCGGCAGTCTGTTTATTGAGAATCTCATCATATTTGACTGAGTATGTCTCGGAAAAAAATTAATGATTCTTTACCGCTTTTGTTTTTGAGTTTATTTACACACTGAGAGCTTAATGTGGTTTTAAAGTAAAACAGAATGGTTTATCCATTATCTGACTTTTATTTCCCAGACCATCTACTCCGATATTCGACCTACTTGAACACAAATACCAAGATCGCTGGGTGAAAGAACGTCAGAATCAGCTCAGTGCCAAAAAATCTGCAGAGATCAAGGTCAGCAGTCTGTGCTTTCTTTTGATTGTATTGGAAGTTTTTCCTTTTGGCAAGGATGTATTGGGTTGAAGTTTTTAATGAGACCAATGACTTTGATTGCTGTGGTTGGAATTGTTTGTGCTCGCCATCTTTTTAAATGTTGTGACTGGAGTTTATGCAATAGAGCCTCAATTTTAACAACTCATTCAAAATTCTTTCTTTTCTTCTTAAATCTTATTTCATTGCCTTTCCTCCTTTGTTTTTTTTACTTGCTCTTTTTTTCAAGTTGTTCCCTTCTATAATTTTTAAATGTGAAAAAAATTCCATTAAAATTCTTCTTCTCAAATTGAAAGAAAGAAGCAATTGCTACCTAATCTTTTATCTCAATTGGTGTGTACGCTATAATTCGATTCACTTCTCCTTGTAAGAAAATAACCTGGCCATCATTATGATGTTATCGTATTCAACAAGCAACTTCAGTTTTTGCATAAAACACTAGGCTTTTAAGAAGCTAAGGTGTTTTTTTCTGTGTATTTTATACCGTTTTTATGATGTTTTTGCACCTTATAAGGATATCTCAAGAAAATTAAACGTAATCATTATGAATTTGATAAAACCATCTGTTGAAAATATTTTTGTCTGGCTATTTAACGTTACTTTTGCATGGAATTTTTATATTTCCTATACTATTGTTTTTCCTTTTCATCACAGATGAATGCCCGAAAAGAAGTAGACTTAATTTTTAAAGACTATGAAAAACAAAAAAACTACCTTATTCTATAAATTTAATTATTATTTTTTGTTTCTATTTGTTTGTGTTGTTATTTTGTTGTTTTTTTCTACAACCCCCCAGCTCAAACATCAGAGCCACAAATTTTTTCAGTAAATACTTAATCGACCCCACAATTTCTTTAAATGTTTGAATTTTTGCTGATGCTCTATCTGTTTGTTTGTATTTTTGGTGTGTCGTCACCCACACAGAGACGAGTTATGTCTGCGCCTGCAGTAAGTCAATCCACTTTCTCTACAGGCATATTGCACTTCTTACAACTTGCACCTTAATTAGGTAGACCAAAAGAAAAAATAATATCTATTTTCTTTGTTATTATCTTTCCTGTTTCGGTTCTTTTGTATCACTTACTTTACTCCATATATTTAATATTTTTTTTTCTAACCGTTTTTGTAATCTTTTCCATTCTTTACTTTTGCTTTAAAATTTTGTAAGTTTCTCAAATGAAAACTTTTTAGGTGTAAATACAAATGGAAATAACTGTATATGTACATATTACATTTATGATTATATTTTATATAATTTCTTTTCCAATCATTAGTTTTATTATTTAAGTATATGAAGATTTGTCCCAACTGAAGGTGTCATCTTAGCATAAGAGTTCTAACGAAATCTGTCATATAAGTAGCTACTTAAACAATTTCCATGGACTTTGTGATATCACAACACCATTTGGTTTCAAGTTGACAAGAACATGTTGTCCAGTGTTATGCTGAACTTGGCAAAAAACATAGCAAAGATGTAAAGCAAACAATGTCTCCATTGCTGAAATTTTTATCATACTTTTTGAAGACAATTATCGTTTTGACAAAAACTGTAGACATCATCTGTTTAATAAAGATCTGTCTATGCCTCGTACACAATAATTAATTTTCTCATTTTTCTTTTTTTATATATATATATATATTCAAATGGGAGATTTTTTGTACAATCATGATTTTGTGGACAAGCAGTGATTTAAAAGAGTCCTATAGGCAGGTTTTTGTTTTTCAATTCCTAATGTATACTTTGCATGTAATCTTTCTCTTTTTTTCTGAAGCTGCTATTATATTTATTTTCTATCTGTGCATTTAATTTAAGGTCTTGCATTTCATTTTCTGTTCCTTTTTTTTGTGTTGTTGCAACTGTTTTCTATTTAATTTTTGAGTCGTAAGAAACACATACATGTTGTACACGTGTAGAAAAATTCTCACCTTCTATTTTTTAAATACTTTTGTTCAAACCTTGTATATGTATGTTAATTTATTGTTAAATAAATTTATCCTTCTTTGCTTTGCTTCAACTGTTCTTCAAACTCAATTTGTTAACAAAAAGAAAAAAAAGCAGGGCATATATCTGTGGGCTTGTAATCGTGTTAGAATCTGACTATGTAAACTTTATTGTGTAAACATAAAATTTATTTGTACAATATTATTATATCTCTATACATCAAAAGTCATAAATTAAAAAATTTTAAAGAAATTTGCGGTCAGTTAGGAATCATGGACGTACTTAAGCTTTCAAAATAGATTGTTTTACTTAACGTACACCTTAAGAGTTACTCTATGAAAAACAGGCTTTGTATATTCAAGAAGATTACTTTAAAATTTTGAAAACAGATTCGAAACTGTCCTCTATTTTATTTATCTCTCATTCTATGCAATTAGCACAAGTTCCTATTAAATTATTCTTTTTTCGTCCCTAAAGGTTTCTGTGCTTTTGTTTTCAAATTAGCCATTTATGTAGCTGTATGAAAAAGTATGCATACTATATAGCCAATAAAACTGGTAACTTCATATTCTTATTTTTGTCCAGCAATTGGAAAAAACTACCCGTGGAAAAATGTTTCACTTGTAACCTGTGTAGATATATGCATTTTAAGAATTTAAAAAAAAAAAAAAGAAAAGAAATGAAATATTACCAACCAATAAAGAGCAATCTTTTATTTTCGTGTTTGAGCAACCTATTTCAACATCTTTAATGTTACATTTTTCTCACCAGGGATCTCGTAACCACGGCATGATCTACGAGACGAGGGCCTGTCTCCTGCGTACATACCAGAACCCTGTGGATCCAGCACCTCTGTGGCAGCTTCCTCGATTCACCAAGTCGGTGAGTGACCTACTCTTTTTCTTGAAATCAAATAAGCTGTTATGTCAGAACATAGGGTTGAAATTTTTCTGATCAGCAGTCATTGGCAAAGGTCAGACACTACACAGAAACTGAGAAAGTCAAGCAGGTTCTCTTAATTAGGTTGTAGAAATTGCGAATTGCAAGTTAGAATGTGAAAAATGCATCTTGAAAAATCTACTAAAATGCCAATACTTTTAATTTTTCAAACTATAATGATTTCAAGCAGTTCTCAAGATTAAGTTTTTATATCCCTGTACTCTACGGCCAAGCGGAACAGTTTCAACAGCTCAAGTAAAGGAGCCGCATTGAGGACACTATTACCTCATGCATCTCCATGTGTATGTAAAAAAAATATTGATTTCAGAAAAAAGGTAGTTACGTTGCTAAGAGCTCCTGAGAAGTGCTTGAACAACTGGGCAATGATGGCAATAGGTCTCCCATTTAAAGTGAGAGGGGCAGCAATCCAAATGACAATCCCTTGTTTGATGAAGTGTGCTGGGTCCTCACAAAAAAGATTAGACTTGTTAAGAAAATCAACTTTTGTGGTGTTTCTATACAGTTTAAACTAGTGCTGAAACACAAATATAAAGCCTTTTTGAAAAAACTGTTTCCATTAAAAACCCTGAAAATTTTTGTTAATAGACAGAGGTAGGCGAACATAAAAAGAATTTTTTGGGGAGAAGTCACAAGGATAACATCCCTTTGTGTGGAAGTTGTCAGTAGGCTATGTCACGCGCCCAGTGTGAATGTGTCAGAAGTCGCAAATCAAGTTTTTGAGAAAACACCATTTAAAGGTCTAGTTTTTCTTCTTTCTATAGATATTTCAAATCAACAAAAGTTCTCACATCTTTAAAAAAAAATATTGATAACTTTATCACATTTTTGTCGTATGGAAGCTTAGAAAAATGTCTTGTTTAAAACATCTACTTCTTTAAAGTTGAGAATTGCAACATCTGACTCGTTCACCCTGGAGGTGTGACTTTCTTTTAAGGGTTACATTTTAAACCAAACCAGTTACGCCCCCTAGAATCCGTCCCAACTCTGTGTTTTTCTGGTGACTATTCCCAGTAACAACAACACCTATTATAGGTGTTTTTGAGATTCCTTATAGAAACACTCATAAACCCCTTAGTAACATAGAAGGTATCAATGAAAAAGTAGGCCGAAGACAAACTTTTTTTTTTCACAACAGGCTGATCACTATGAGCATGTGAGATGGCGCAAAGAGAGGATGGGGGGGGGGGGGGTTAGCTTTACTGTTTCAGACTTTCATAGTAGGCCTTTATCTGGAACAAAACAAGAAAACCTATTCACTTCAGATATGTGATGTATGAATATATCTGGAATATTAAAGTTGTCCGATGTGTTTTAATTTTAAGAGTTTGAGAAATTCCTGCAACATTCTGAGTTTATGAGTATGGTGAGGTTACACTTAATTATTGTTTTTCTTAGAACACTGTAGTGTCGTAAAAAAAATAGTGAAAAGAACAAAGTGATGGAATATTTGTTACATGAGTTAATTTCATGAAAGATGTGTCGAAAATGTTTTTTACATACTAGCAGTAGAACTGCATGGATAACCTCCCTTCCACAGTAGTTTGTATTTTTGCTCAAGTTAGACTTTTATAAAACACACAGCAAAAATATTCTCCTCTAAAAATTTAAGTGCATCTTACAGCTGTTATTATTTCCTTGGATTTTTTATCAACAAAACCATAGCAAAAGAGTATGTTCGGGTTTTTATTGTTGTTGTTTTGTTTTTTTTATCAGTAATGTTTTTCCATTGTAGAGGTCATTATTCTTGACGTTTGATAAAAAAAAATCAAACACGGAGTACTGTTGCTTTACAACTTTTCCTTTTTACATTGCAAAATTGTGTTAAAATTGTGTTATATTGTAGAAATTCAAACTTGGAGTTTTTTTTTCAGTTTTTAGAAAATTCCAATGATTCCAATTATTTAAGGATTATTGAAAAATGTTTTTTTTTATGGATAGTAAAATTTGTTATGAAAAATTCCTATTCATTGTAGATTTCAATGACTTTTTTTTATGAAGAGTAGGATTTCTTTATAAATCGCATTGCCCACTGAATTAAAACCCCACCATTCTGCCTCCTTACTCTCTTTTCAATAGTTAGGTATGATAGGTTGATGTATAGAGGAAATGATCACTACAGATTTGGTACATACGGTAACAGCTTCTGAGCTTGAAGGTGTCAGGAAGTGAAGACTTGTATCACCTGCTTTATGCACGCGATTGTTGCTGATGTTCCTTCTCCTGGTGTCTGCTATTTCAGGCCAAGCCACATCTACAGACTTTCAGGAAAGACTCCGCCAAGGCTGCAGCCTTCAGAAATCTTGAAACAGACAAGATTGCTCGACAGGGAGACTTTGGTACCGGCATTTATGAAAAAGCTCAAAGCTAAAATTGTCAGCCTACTTTAATCAGACATTTTCAAGATTCAGCTTCATTCATTCCACAAAATCTTATAGAAATCATCCGTGAACAGTGTGCTCTCATCGAATAGCGATGCATAAAATTTGCAGGTTTTAATGAGAGGAAAAGCATGAAAAAATGTAGGTCCAAAAATGTATCATTTCCATTTTTTTTGTGTCTTCAAGAGGCCTTTTCTCAACTTATCCAGCATTAACTGTTGTATAAAATGACCGTTTCTGCCTTTCATCTAAACATAGATATTTTCACTTTTCATAGCAAGGCTCACAGGACTGTCTTTTTTGTTGTTGTTAAAGTTTCTATTCACTTTAGAGGCTCTTTGCCTTCAATAAGATTCAAAAGATGGAGCGAAGGCAGGGTGAACAATGTCCCATTGGTTTTGCTGATACAGTTATGTTTTTTAAACCACTGCTAATATTAACAACAAATTTTCTTACAAAAAATGCATAAAATTGTTGTGTATTTGGGTAAAAATCTGATAAAAGATTTTCAATATTATTTTGAGACCATATAAACTTTCCTTTGAATTTCAAGACTTGAAAATTTGCTTATTGCGATCTCTTGATGAGCAGAATTTAAATGTCAACTGAACTGCCCTGATGACACCAAACTCCAGTTCTTGCCTGATGTTTCAAGTCTTCATCTGTTAAGCTACTTCAACTATTTTCAGCTCGATAAATTAATGTGTGGAACTATTTTTTTGTTGCTGGTAAAAAAGAATTTTTTTTTTATTTGAGCAGACTATGATAATAGACTTTTATGTCTACGTGTCTAGCTTTTTTTACGTAACAAAAATGAAATTTTGTCTTTAACAACAAAAATTAATTTGACTTAAAATTGCTTCAACAAAAGAAATCTTGTGTCACTTCATGCCATATGCCTGATTTTGGTGAGCCATCACTTGCTTAAAGTTCAGTAGCCTACATATTGTTTTTGATGTAAAACAAACTTGCTAAACCTGTGAGAGGGCTGTGTGTCTTGCTTGGCATCATGATCCAGCATCTCGGCTCTTGGACTGAGAGATGTGGGTTCGAGCCCTGTCATACGACGTCAGCGTTTCGGCCTTGGCAAGGGCTCACCACACACACTTTTCCCTCGCCTCACCCATGCTTTAAACCAGAACCCAGTCATAGACAGTGAGCGATGTTCTCAGTGTGCTAGACTAGTGAGCTTGAAATGCTGCTCCTCTGTGAGTTCAGAAGGTAATTAAGTTGGTAATGGCTTGTCAGAGCAACTACATCATTTTAGTGGATTTAGCTGTTTCACTTTGTAACACTTGTTTTACCCTGCAGCTTCAGTAGCCTCTTGCTGTGCCTCAAACTGTTCTATCAATACATTTCCTGTTGGTGTCTGTGTGAGCACAAACTCTCAATCAGTATTACTGGTACTGCTCTCTGCTGGCTTTAACTCAATAAACACGCCGAGGACACCAGCGTCCGCCGGTTGAAGGAGCTTGAGACTTACGACATACTCAAGTACTAATAAACTTAAGGAATATTTTTTGTTTGCGTAAGAGGTTTAGTTTGTTGCGCAAGAGGTTTAGTTTGTGCATCAAAACATGCCTCAAAACAAAACAAAAAACAAAAAACCTTTGTTAAATGTGTCTCCTAAACTCACAAACCTGGTGTCCGGCTTGTCTTCAACATGTTAAAGTTATTCTTTTCACAGTTGTTTTATTCTTTGTGTCTCCCATGATGCATTCAAATTCATTGTAACTTAAGCTATGTTTTTATCTTCTGTAAAGGAATGGCAAGATAATGCTAGAGTGAGAAGAGTTGCATACCTTACATTAAGATTGGTGATTTGCAAAACAAATTTTCAAGTTTGGTATACAAATTATATCCATTTTTAAGATAAAAAAATTAAAAGTTAACATGACTGATAACCGTTACATAATGAAGCTGTAATTTTCTCTTTTGAAACAATGAGAAAGAGAGTATAACAGTGTAGAAAAAACACTGAACCCTTCTTCAAATGGCTTAGATAGTTAATGAAATAATTATATCATTTGAAATTTTTAGGATTATTCAATATACACTGTGAATATTGGCACTTTACTAACAAACTTTTGATGGAAGAAGTGCATTTCTAGTCTATATTCAGCGTTCTGTGATAGTTTCAATGATTATAATGTATTCGACATTCGCCCCAAACGTGTCACTTTTTCTCTACTGTGGTGTCCTCACCATGATAAACCTTGATTGTCACTTCGCTGTTATTTACTGTATTATATTGCTTTTTTTTTAATCCTTTTAAAAATATTTTGTAAACATCTCATAACATGTTGAATGTTTTTTAAGTAAACGAGAAAGATAATGTGAATTTTTTAATTTATGATCAAAAATTTGTTTAGGAAGAAGATGAATTAAAATCTGTTATCACAAATTATTTTAGGAAGAAGATGAATAAGCGAAGATTTATAATCAACAAAATGAAAAAGTAGCTGGATGAAACCGATAAAACTATGTTTCTATTTTGTTTAACAACATATTTTGTTTCTTACTTATTGTTATGATAACTATCACTTTGAGTATTGGGTGAAATGAAAGAAGGGCATCATAAGAGATTTATTGTGTTTTTATTGTGATAATCCAAATCACATTTGGAAACTTTTGTCTCTGTTATGAGTTCAGAGACTGTTACACCTGAAATTACAAGCAAATTATTTAGGTTATGAATTAGGGGAATGTTTTTGGTAAGAGAGCCTTATTTTTTTATTGTTTTATTTCATCTTTATTCTGCTGTTATAACATCGAATTTTCCTGAATTTTAGCCAAGGCCTGTTCACTTATTTATTTATTTGTTTTAAGTACTTTTTTGCCTTGATATGAATTTCTACTATTTGTCATGACTTTACAAGGATAATAAAAGATACATCTATCAGAAACAGGGTAAGTTTGAACAAGTAAATATTTACTGTATGTACATTATTTATGTGAATTGTACATAGGGGAATATTATACAACACACGGATGTGTATTATAAAAAGTTTAAATTAGCCATGCTGTGTATAACTTTGCTTGTAGAATAGAACAAGTTTTTGTAATCTAGTTAGCATAGCAGCTATAGAAATATCCTTGCTTTAGATGTTATGATCTTATGTAATGATAATTATAAAACTTAGCAAGGCTAAAATTTCCATGGCATAGATGTGTATATTTTACTTCATAAATAATTATGAGTCAGCTTGAAGAATTCTGAATGTTATTGTAGTGTAAAGAATTCATTGTATAATTTTCTATACCAATGTTGACCAACATAGTTGAGGCTTGTATTGACCAAGCACCGTCCTGATCCCTCAGTTGTTAGGATTTTTTCTTTCGAGAAGAAAAACTTTAAAAAAATTTTTTTGTTTATCTTTAAGAAATGTATGTGTCACTGACACTCAACTCTTTGTTATTAGATTTTTTAACGATCAAGACCAATAAACATGTACATGAAAATATAAATTATGGACATAGTTATATTTTTGCTGATTTTCTTTATCAAAGAACACGTTAGTATGTAGTTAGAACATTGTTTATCATTTGTTTAGCATATTTCTCATGGTGTTGTCTGTGTCTACCAGTGTTACCAGAATTATTTTCATGCTGCTTCATGGATTACAAAATTGAATAGTTTATGATTTTTAAGTTTATGTTACTGAAAGGAAAAATATCATAAAGAAATACAAAACTAGCTTTGTATATAAATTTGTAATTTATACTTGATTTTTTTAAATGCTCTTAATACTTAGCTTTATTGAACTGCCGTTTTGTTTTCTGTTGTTTTTTTTTTTTTTGTTATTTGTGCAAAAAGGTAGTTATGAATTGTTTAAATTTGAATTTTGTTCAGGATTTTGTAAATCTGATGATGTTAGTGAAGTGTTATGGATGTTGGCATGGAAGCACAATATTTTAGGTGTGCTAGAGTTTTATTCATTTTGTATGATCTGCATTGACACAAAGTTTGAATAAAAAAAATTAAACTCACTTGCTTTTACTGGCCTAGGCTTTTAAATTTTTGTTTTTGCTTTTTGGGTGTGGCTTAAAAGGTATGAAACTTCTTCACTTAAATTGACTGGCTTTGACACCAGTTGTGCTTTTTTAAAAAGTCTAAAAGATAAATCAGGCCAATTTTGAGAATAACAAGATTATGAAACAGAATGAAGCAAAAATCGAATTGAAAGTTACAAGAATCCCGCTTGTAAAATCTTTGCTTTTGCTCTTTTGCATTCAACATCAACTCCTGGCCTTGCCATTGCCTTTGGAGGATCTTGCACTAAAGACAAGCCGAGAAGTAAACAGCCAGCTAGAAGGCACTGATCGCAGACTAGTTATAATTACACAGTGTATGTAAGATTGGGAGCAGAGAACTAAGCCTACATTCACAACATGGAACTACAAAAAAAGCAAACTGGAATCTGTACACCTCACTAAACAACGAAATGTCCTTGAAAATCAACGCACGCAGCACGAAAGGGAATAAAATAAAAAAGCATCACATAGACTGCATCCTGAAGGCTGCAACAAAACCCATCCCCCTAGGAGCCTGCAATAACTACCGGCCTTTCTGGACAGAGGAACTCGAGAAACTAGAGAGGGAAATAACTAGCTAGTGAAGCTAGAGAGAACGCAAAGGAGAACCCAATTATAAACAATAACAGAAGAGGAAAGGTAGCAATGCTGAGAATTATTTCAACACAAAGAAAAGAGTGACGGGAAAAACAGCAAATCTAACATGGATAGAGAAGGCGCCACATTGTGGAACGTTATAGCAACACTTGATGAAGAGAATAAAATACCCTAAGGAAACAGGTAACAGGAAAACAGGCAGCAAACTCTTTGTACTGCAATATGCGGCAGCCACTGACATAGAAATTGACAATCATAGACGGAGGAAAAATACACATTGACACCCTAGAGATTCAAGAAAAGACGCACGATTGACTGGCGGCTCGGCAAAAATCACCACTAAAACGGAGGCAGCGGTGTGTTTATACTTCTCCAGATGGAAGAACTGCAAAAAAAATAGTGCGAGTGCACGAACAAAGCAGAGCTAGTTGCTACCACGAGGCGTTGAAGCTGATGGTGAAGTGGCTGCGAACGACCCAGGAACCAATGTAGTGATAGAGAGGCCAAACGCATAGTTAAAAGCTACATGAGGGAAGGGTGGAAAAATGGACACCTGCACGACAACAGACAAGATGGCTTCATCATCATATCTTGTCGCGCCAATGTGTGATCCAGGCCTGGGCAGCATCAGTGCAGTCCCTCAGGTCCTGGTCGGTGCAGTGAGGCCCTTCTGTACATTCAGATAGGATGTGGTCCATTGTTTGCTTCTGGTTGCCACATGGGCACTCGCTGTTGGGTCTCAGTTTCCATTTGTGCAGTGTGCTGGCTGTCTTTCCAACTTTTGCTCTACAAGATGGCTTGCATCGTAAGGATAGGCAGGGCCAGACAGCCTTGTTCCGACTCTGGCCTGTCCACAACAGACTAGAGACGCACATACGGGTAAAAAATGTACAAGATTGGCCAGACAGACTTATGCTACTGAATAGAAGCTGCTGAAACTGCGAAACTACCAAAACTGTTATTACCACAGACTTGTAGACCAAATTCTAGGAAACTATTGAGGAGCTGGGGAAAAACCAACAGCGTCATCAACCAGGCGGGATCATTAGTTCAAGTCGACACTGAGACCATGAAGACGAAGAAGATTTAGAGGAGAAGTTTGAAATTGCATTAGATAGCTAATAGTATGAAAGAAAACCCAGTGAAACAGTCAAAATGTTTTGTATCCAGTGAAACCTATGTGGTTAAAAGCATTATTCTTTTTTTTTTTCAAAAAACTAATGTCGTTTCATGAAGCCCTTGTTGAGGCGCCATCGGTCTCATTATATTTTATCATGGTTGAAGTTTGCCTACAACATGGGGGCCTAGATAGCTCAGTTGGTAGTGGCTTCGCTCCGTGGCCAAGAGGTCGCGGGTTCGAAACACAGCCGAGCACAGTCCGGGCCCCTACTGGTTGGGTCGGTGTCAGTATAATGTGACCGGCTGAGGCTAAGTCATGGTATCCACGCTAGTCTCTGGGTGGCAGCCCGTAAATTTTTCATTGGGACCCAAGCCCTGAGAGCACCTTTGAAGTGGAATTGGGCTTGTAAAAATACCCTTCAATCAATCAATTAAGCCTACAACATGTAACTAAAGGAATCGCCTATGTCGTTATGAGCACACGGCGCAATGCAGAACCAGAAACTGATCATTATACGACATAGCCTAATTAAAACACTGGAAGATGGCTACAGAGTCCACCGCAATACAGGTCCGTGACACCATCGTGACTGAATGGGACACGTCTCTATATCTTTCCATTAATGTTTAAGAGAGCCAGCCCGTTCACATTGAGATCGACTCTCTTTCAACTTACTAAAAACTCAAATAAGATAGATCAGTTGAGCCCTTACGCTCAAATTTGTTTACTTCTCGCTGCTGGACTTGTTCATTACGATGGTTTAGCTACAGAGAAATTGAAATGCTGACGACCAGCTTGTGCAGATCCAATGTCAATCACATTTTCCTGAACGCGAGATAAGGCATCAGCTTCTTGGTTGTTCTTACCGGGAGTGTACTTTATTTCGAAATCATAGGCTGAAAGAGATGCTAACCATCGATGACCTGTCGCATCTAGTTTTGCACTTGAAAAGACATACTTCAAGGGAATATTGTCTGTTCTTACGGTGAACTTGAGTGCACCATAAAGGTAGTCTGACAATTTTTTCACAAATAGCCCATTTCAAAGCCAAGGATTCTCTCGAGTGGACTAGGTAGAAAATCTCTGCCTTAGTTAAATATCTACTTGCATAGACGACAACGTATAACTTGTCTTCTGTCTTCTGGTACAAGACGGCGCCTAATCTAGTATGCAGCTCATATGGTTATAATATATAAGTAATACATAAGTACCGGAGCTGTGCACAGTCTTGTCTCGAGAGCCTTGAATGTTTCTTCTTGTTCGGCTTGCCATTTCTACTGGGTTATTGGGGTTCACTGTTTCTTGGCTGTTTTGGGGGGAAGTAAGCTCGCCAATGTCAACAGATTGCAACAGCTTCTGTGTCTCCATTAAGCAAAGCCGCTTGAGGCACGTTATCTTGTGAAGTGAAGTCATGTGACAAAATTTACTAGCCTGTTGGTGCGGGTGGATGTACGACAAATTTATTCTTTTCTTACTTGGATTTTTGTCCAGTTCTGAACTTTGATAAAGAGATACTAAAAAAAGTGTTCCCTCAAAATCTAAGAATGAATGTAATCTGCTTCTTCCATTACTTTATAGGACACACGACAAATGCATTCTATCAATCGGCCTTGAATGTACAGTTCAGGCCTTGACATTGACATGGCTAAAAGACTACCATTAACGGAGCCTCTTTTTTGATACACAACTCCGTTTATAAGAAATGTGAACTTAAGTTATTTATTGTATTCTGAGGTGACGATTTGCCAAAGGGTGTAGATAGATTGTAGAGAAATACTAAGACGAAATCTTGCGGTACACCAAAAAGCATTAAATCTTGGTCAGAGTAAAGATTAAGAACTTTACAAGTAACCGGAAATTTTACAAGTAACCGGAAATACAAAATTTGATGACAAAGAGTTACAACTGGAAGAGGGTCCATTCTTAGATTGCTACTTAGACCCGTAAAAGTACTGATACTTTAATAGCTTTTCAAACAAAACACGGCGGAAAAGTTTTCTTTGCACTTATAATATTCAAACTGAATGTGACTTTATCTTTAATTCAAGGTTCAAAATCAAATTTTCCATACCCGTACCGGTAAGGAGAAAATGTAGACCAAATGCGAGTATTACTGTGCCCGTCTCTAATAATTTTTTGGGTCAATTTCTTTGCTGATCTGAAAAAAAAATTAATTATTTATAGATTTGAGCATGGCGTGATTCAGAAACAGCTCTATCGGTTTACAGCGTTGAGTTTGTCGCTTGAAGCATCCTATTAAGTACAGCTAGTATGAACTAGTCTTGATGTTTCTTGCATGTTTTTCATTTGAATTTTTTTTATGCGATCTTTGACGTGGGCTTAATTACATTTCGAAATTTGAAACCAAAACCAAAAGGCCTGTATTTCGTGAAAAGAAGAAATCTCGCACTACTTTAACTTGTACATTAACTTCTAAAACACGCGCGTTTCGTCTGTGCAAGATTTAGTTCTGGACTCGGTCTTTCTCTCTTCTCTCTTCTTCATGGCGGATCCTTGTAGGACGTAGCCTCCCACACAGCTGAGCGGAAACCGTCTCTGTCTTGCGCAAGTATACTGGCTTCCCTTACAGAAAAGCCAAGACAGTCAGAAATGTCTTGAGTCCATCTCCTTCTTGGTCTGCCTCTGCC
>BMAT01000393.1:846-17925 GCA_019649035.1 Elysia marginata
CTGGCGCTTGACAAACTGTAGTCTTGAATGAAGTCTTCTTATAATTATCATTATTCGCATTAATACATTTGTAATTACATTTTTCAGTATTCTCGAGTACATCATTCTCATAAAAAGCAGTAAGAATCGTTTTACACAAGAAAAACGCCCAATATATTCTAATTTACTTGATATTTTTATGGGGTCCTTTGTTTTGGTAGTAGGTCAAGGCGCATAACTCTCGCCGACTGTTTTTAGGAACATCGTCTATTCTTGGAAAGCGTACGCCCAACCAATCGTTTGACAAGGGACCGTACGTGGGAATATCTTATAGTTTTCAGAGAGACAATCACTCGTCAATCAGCAAACCTCATAACAATCAAGATTATCTAGAATCTATCTAGATCTAGATTCTAGTACAGTTGTACTGTTATTATAAAGATCTAGATCTAGATCTAGATACCAATCTAAATCTAGTGGATCTACCCGGCAATAAAAAACAATATATAGAGGTCTAGAATCTAGATCTATTCTAATCTAAAAGAAAACTAAAGTAAAACAGATTCTATTATCTAGATCTAAATCTAGATCTAATCCAGATCTAGATCTATAATAAGTTAGTCTAGGTCTAGATCTAGAACTCTAGTTGAGTTTCGGGACCTGTCGGTTTGGCCTGGCTTGACGAAATTTTTAATAGAATCGACACTGACAGCAGGGGATAATCCTGGCACTGGCCCGCTGGCAGGACTGACGAAATGAAGGGGATGATAACCCATTTTTAACACCAGCGGGCCAATCCCTTGATTTAGCCGACAGCAGATACAAGGATCTAGATCTAGGATAGATCTAATTCCACAATCTAGATCTAGATCGTTATTTTACCTCTGTTCTGGACTATCAAACTCAAACGAAGCCTTACTACTAGATTCTAGGATTGAAATATTTTAAAACTAAAAGTATGATAGATCTAGTACAAAAGCCTATACATAGCAGTGGGGAAAAGTAGGGATAATCCTGGCATTGGCCCGCTGACAGGACTGACGAAATGAAGGGAATGATAACCAATTTTCAACACCAGCGGGCCAATCCCTGGATTAAGCCGGAAAGTAGATCTACTAGGCTTTAGTTTAGGCCTAAATGGAAATGTTCGAAATATCTGCTCTTACTCTTAGTATGATTTGAACCTTTGGCACGGAGCAAATTGGCGCGTGTATATAAGCTTTAAGTTGCAGGGCGGTGGGTGCCGAAGCTAATAAGACTATCTGATAAGTTCTATCTATTATAAGTCGAAGATTCATATCCTAGTAGATCTAGATATCTTAGAAGAAATTTTGGGCATTTCCACTCTAAAAGTCTAAGCCTACTTCTCTTCACTGCTAATTTCATGAATACCTTTAAAATCTTTCAGTCATTTGATTGCGCATTGGCTGCCTCCTCTATATTCTGATCTCTAGATCTAGATCTAAATCTACCATTTATATTCAATTTAAACTATATAGAACTATCTCTATGGTAATCAAAATGGAAATTAATGCTTAACACCAGGTGCAGATCGGTATAAAAACAAGGATCCACCAATGGATGCACGAGTGATAGATAAAAATGTTTTTCAATTTGTCTTATTTTGTCCATATAAATTCAAGTTGGGTAAACTTACGATCATCATCTTTATTGAACTATCTGTATAATTATACTTTACAGGCAGGATTTTCGCACTGAAGTGCCACTAACGCCAGTAATGGGTACTTAAATTTTGAGTTAGAAACTAGATCGGGATGATCCTGGCATTGGGCCGCTGGCAAGACTGAAGAAATGAAGGGGATGATACCCATTTTTGTCAACAGCGTGCCAATCCCAGATCTAGTACATCAGTCATTCAGTGGACTGATTCATAGGAAAGTCACAGGTCTAGGACTAAAATTTTCATAGCTGCAGGGCTTGAAATAGACCTTTCATTTAGCCGTGGTGCCCTCAAAATCAGCGGGTCAACCATGACAATTTTTGCTGTGCCCTTGTTTTGTTTTGATGAAAATATAATGACCAATCGTCTGTCGGCTAGACCTGCGGTAAGCAAAGTTTCACAAATGCAATAGGGTTTGTCGTTAATGATAGCGCTGAAGTGCAGATCTAAAGTAAAGCCTTCTGTCTTGATTAATATCCAGGGACGACAGTCTGACAATTGTGAAATCCAACGATCAGCCTGACAAGTTAGGCTGATGTATAAACGTTGGGAAGGAGGGCTTCAGTGACGAGTAAAGGACTGATAGTGATACTGGTAAGGTGGAGGCCTCAGAGGCTGGCTAGTGACCACAGCACGGTCAATGCGATGCGGGTAACTGCAGGAGTTCCCGCGTGTGGCAAGAGGAGACCGGTATGTAGCACACATACCCTCAGACAAAAAATGCCAGGACGCCATGAAGATACTAGACACTCAGCAACTAGGTAGTGCCAGTAAGATATCAGGATGCCAGGAAGAAGGACACTTTACCAGAACAGCAAAGATGGAGTGAAGCAACCTCACAGTTGAAAAGCAAACTGGCTCAGTTGTTGGATATTTAAGAAGTTGAGACTCCGCTGGCTATTCTGCAACACACACAGGATACTTTCCCTACACAACCATTAGACGTACTTATAAACTATAAATCTAAAGGTAATATATTACACAGAGGTAGGCATGTGCCTATAAAATAATGAGTAAGTTAAAACAATCTCGGGGCCAGCTACAAATCACTGTAATGAACTATTATAAGTTATCACACAAACTATGGCCAAATTACACTGTGGCCCTCAAAGAGGTTAATAAAACATATACTCCAAAAAAACACTAGTCCTCAGGGACTACGCCACTGGATCCTGACTTGCAAGAATATTAGAACGACGCTACTCCTTACACTTAGAGAGATCTTACCCCCGAGGCAAGGTAAATGGACAAGAAAACAAAAGGGTCAGGGAGGCAAAGCACCAAATATTCATAGAGCACATGGAAAGCTTCTTTTAATCGATAAAGGCTAAAGCTTGTTTTATAATCTAAAGAAATCTTTCAGTGAGGTTGGTAACAAAGAGTTATCTGTCACAGGGCTTGAATTAGGTGTTCAGAAGGGCAAGCAAAAATTGCCTCGGTGAGGCCTGAAAATCAGAGGGCACCGAGGCAATTTGCTTGGGCACCAAGGCAAAAGTTATAGGTGATCATTTTGTTGATTAAAATTAGTACAACAGTTTAGTAAATAACAACACCATTTGTTCTTTGCTCTCTACAAAAGTATATAGAGGGTCTTTGTTTATTTAGTCATAAATAGAAATAGAATAAGTAAATCCCAGTTAAATCAAATTAAACAAAGGACTAAAAATAGTAACACTCTTTAATCTTTCTACCTCTGCCTGATCCATTTTCTTAAAGGCTGTTTATAATTCCAACTCCTCTCATCTAGACATTTTTCTTTCATGCTTCTGACTTCACAGGTGTCACTGAAGTATCTTTCTTTACTTTTATACATCTCTTTATAATGCACTGATCCCCAAATACTGCTGCTTTGCTGACAAAGTGACAGTGACTGTTTTTGTGACTGTCCTCTGCGTGTGGAACAGAAGACTCTTGACGAAAATGTTTCCAAATGTGGTCCACCTTAGCCACTCCAGATTCCACAATTTTCACAATTTTATACTGCCAGTGCCAATTTTTGTCTTTTTCTTGTTTGTTTGTGTGACTGCTGATGTTGATGCTGAGGTGTCCATTGGTGATGCTAATGAAGATGGTGGTAGTTATTATTCTGACGATTTTGCCACTCATGTTGATGATGATAGTGAGGATGATGATAAAATATGAGGTGTTCAAGCCCTGCTATTGATATATTGTATGTTACGTCATATAGTGTTTCGTCTCTCAAAATAGCGGAAGCTAAGCTACCGATACTTTTTGGATGCAGGAGAAGCATATGATTCTGGCAGGCGATGATAAAGACGATCTGAATAGTTTATTAACTCAGTAATATATTCAATTTATTATTATTATAGTAGAGTGAGTGATATTGTCAAAGCCTAAAACTACGTAGGCCTACATTCATCATGAATTCAAATATTTCTCTCTCTCTCTGTTCTCTCTTTCTCTATCTATCTATCCCCCCTCCCTCCAACACTTACACTCACAGCAGTGTAATATGGCTAGATCTAGATCTCTTGTATACAAGCGGATCTCCGGTTAGTTATTTGAGTCTATTAATACGGTACTCGTGTGAAGTACACGTAGATCTACATTGTTTCAAATCTTAGCATTTAATGGAAAATGCATCAAATTTCTCGCCATTTTTCGGTGCTTTGACCCAGATCCCTACGTTTGCTTTCGCGGTAAAGTGGCTCTTGGTCCGTGTAGCACAAAATGTAGAAAACTTTGTGTAAAACAAAACGTGCAAAACTTTGTATAAAACAAAACGTGCAAAACTTTGTGTAAAACAAAACGTGCAAAACTTTGTGTAAAACAAAACGAGCAAAACTTCGAGGTGCGTTACGGCCCTTGCCATTTCCAAGAAATTCCCCAGCTGGCAACGGACTTTCATTCATTACTGCTCGCTTGTAGACCTATCATTTTGCATTGACTCCCCCTACCCACCATCACTATGCGACGGCGACTCTTTGCATCGATCGATAAAAACGCTTGTGTGGGAACACATAGAAGACACTCAAGACAGTAGGCTTTAGATCTATGCGTTACCGCTAGAACTCTAACAACTTTTACTGCATTTGTGAAACTTCGCTCACTGCGGGTTTAGCCGACAAACGATCGGTCAAGGTCGGAACTGATTATGAGGGCACAAGACACGGCGCGAGACCGAACCCTGTTTCAACGGAAGACCGCATTATAAAGGTCTATTAAACTTCGACTGAATTGATGGTCGGCACCGTTTTTGTTGGTCACCCGAAGTTATGTAATTACGGGTATATTATATTTTCAACAAAAAACAAGGGCACAGCAAAAATTGTCGCGGTTGACCTCGATTTCGAGGGCATTACGGCAAATTGCAAGGGCACCGCCGCAGTGCCGCGGTCTATTTCAAGCCCTGCTGTCATAGTTTGACAGATAATAGCAGTAAAGGAAGGCGTTATAAATTTGCTATCATATGACAGATAACAGCAGCCTTTCTGAAAATCAAAAAGAATTTGTTGCCACAAAGTTCAGGCCTAGCTAGGGATATTAGAGTGGTACCCCTCTGTGGAAATCCCTTTATTCTAGATTAGATCCATGGATGAGTCTTTCCAGTTTTAATAGAATATAATTTAGATTCAAATTATCTCTCTAGATTGTAACCAATCTCATGTGATTGAAAAGTTTTAAAAGTGTGTACTGAAGTGTATCAAAAGGTGTGCAGCAGCTAAGGTTACCTTAGTGGGAGTGCAGGCCTGGCATTGGTGTCAAGCTGCAGACAAGAGTGCACAGGTCATAACATCCCTTAAAGCCAACACTCAGAGGGATCACCACAACTTGCGAAAAAAAAAGAAGCTAACTTGTGAAATCTCTTTGGCTTTTTGAAATATCAATTACCAGTGTGGTTATAATCTGTACAATTGTATCCATTATTGGTACAATTTCATCTGGATAGCAAATTTGGCAAAACAAAGATCAGAGGATCTAATTCTTCAATTGTTTTTTTTTTGTTTAAATTTAGTCCTCAGACCCAAGCTAAGTTCTAGGGATGGGCATGTCAAGAATGCCAACAGAAAAAGGCGCTTTTGTGACACGAGAAGCTTTTACTAGGGATGTTAATTCAAGAGATAATGCACAGTTTGAAGTCTGCACATTGGGACAGGGTACAGGACCCTAAGTTATATCACATGATCTTCTAAACTTTTATAAATAGATTGGAGACATCGATCTATAATACTAATTGTTTTCCATTTAGACTCTAAAAACTCCTAGCAAGAAAACAAGTGTCACAAGGCTTTTCTCAGAGGTAATGGTATAAAACAACCAATGAATGAAAAGTTGCAAGTGGCAGAACAATGAACTCTCTACTGAACAAACTGCGTGCCAAATCTGACCCTGGTACATCACCGAGACTGGGCTCTATGGTCTGCAACAGCAGTCTTCAAGAGGAGAACACCCTGGCAGATGAACATGATGCTGTCACTGGAAGTTTGTCTGGCACATTGCAGTTGTCTGATGAGCTGTTGAAAACACCCACAGATCCTAACAAAGGTTTGATGCTGTTAGTTTTATTGTCATAATTTAGACTCAGTCTTGTTCTTTAGTTTTATGTTCTTTAGTTAGACTCAGTCTTGTTTCTGCATCCTTTAAATAGACCTGGTTTTTTTCCGACAATCGTCGGAATTCAGACAATAACCGATATGAGCCAGCCACCCTACCCAGGCTAACCTATATTCTTAAAATAAAAAATTTTATATCAATAATAATATATATTTTTGTTATCGATAGTATATAACGCAAACAGAACCTCACAGAGAGTCACCATCGTGCGCTGTCGCCGCCGATGTAATTATAATACACTGGTTAATCCCACAGACAGAACCCCCCATCCGCGAGACTGTTTGCCACATGTTGCTGCCAACCATTGTCCTCAGGTGTATTCGTCATTTTATTTTCCGACCCGGTATGTCGGCAGCCTTCTTCGCGCTTAGTTTTTGGCTTGCCGACAATTATTGTCGGCAGAAGCATCGCCGGCACAGTAAACTGCGAATGATTTCGGCTCGAGAGGAAGTTTGTATCACGCGGCCCACAGACGTCTATTAATAGAGATCTGTGATCACGTCATGCATCCGCACGCAGCCACGCTCAGGCACGCTGTAACCGCTGTTTCTTGTTTACAACATTGGCCGCGCACTTCGAAGTCGTTCTATTCAATCTAAACCCTTTGCCTTCAGTTAGATACTTAATATAATACACCTCTTTCTATCGATTTGTCAGGCACCATGCCTGAAAAGTTTGTTGAACGAAAAAATAATTTAAAGGCCATCGAACAAGGAATTCGGAATAAATTAAAATTCGCCTGGCTTGAAGAGAAAGACTGCAACGGTGACTATCTCTCTGATTATGTTAGAAAAAAGTTCGAACCTGGTCTGGCGTACTGCTTATATTGTAAGCAAGTTTTAGATTATAGCACCAAAGGAAAGTCGTTTATTAAGCGTCATGCTGAAAGTGGTGGCCACAAAAGTAAGAGATCTATAGGCCTACATCTGAATATTTTCCCCCCTTTCACCTTTGATAGATCTAGGTAGCCTATAACGCAAATATCTTATCTTGGCATTAAACTTAAAGTACCGTTTACGTTGTTCTTTCTCTCTTCGATAGAACTGGATACCGGTACATGATAAAATTAAATTTATATAAATTATAATAGGCCGCATGGATTATTTTTCTGTTAATTAAACCCTAATGAATATTAAAGTCAACGTAGATTTAATCTTGACCTATTGGCGCCGACCAACATCCACTATTCGTTATTCCTGAGATAATACCGTAAAAATTTACATTCTGACCCTCTCCTGTATATGAGTTTGTTAGCTGCAAATTACAGCAATATTTTATTATAACATAGACCCCAATTAGAGCTCAAAATATGCCTGAAACACTGTATTTTGGGGGCAAAAACACAATTTTTTTCTGGGTGAGCATGCCCCCAGACCCCCCTAGACAGGCTCCCACCTTCGGTGGTCGCAGTAAAGTTCAGACAATTTTATGACGCCTCAAATGCAGGTCTATTTAAACATCAGTCATGATTTGTTTGGTAACAAAGCTTTGCAGAAGCTATTATGCTTGTTTGTGGTGCTGCGTTATAGATACCCTTAAGTAATGTGAGTCTGTATTGTATTTATACCAAATATTTGTTAGGTCATCTGTTTCTTTGGGATATTTAAGATTCATCATCATCTTTGGGGTTCATCTCATTTAAGTTCGACTTGAAATGGCATGCCAACCTTCTTGCACTTGGGCCTGATTACAGCATTTCACTCCTGACTTTACATCATCAAAGTTCTTTGAAGTCTTGCTCTGCCTCTCTTGGCCTTAATTTCCCCTCAAATACTGATTTACATAGAGTAAAAGGTGCTATATAGATTCAAGAAAAAGTGAAACTTTACATGGCTAGGCTTAGCTATAAGTAGAATGCTGTGAAGTTATTAAAAAAAGAATCAAATTCCTACCCTTTCTGAAGCACAGATATAGTGTAATTTGAACATTGAATATGATTAAACATTTAATGTCAAATTAATAATATAAAAAAAGGTAAGGATTTAGGCTGTTGACATGCTAACAAAACAAGCATGTGCCTATCAGCATAGCTAGTCTATAGTCATACATCTCACAAGAATAAATCATAACACCCTGGAAGTTAACCTTTTCATTTGTGCCTTGACTGAACTTTTACAATGTGAAAGTCTGCTTTAAAAGATGCATGTGAATTGTATCAGAAGAAAATGAAGCAAATAGAAAGTACCTTTTATCTAAAAAAAAAAATTACTACAAATATTTCCTTTCCCTTCAAAGCAGATTTGATTTATTGATGTGTATCATACCAAAATAGATTGTGTGCCATTTTAAGTTTTTCATTACTCAATACTGTCTCTTTTGTGAACATTGGTAATCAAAAGATTTTGATAATACCTAAGTTAGCATTAGCTCTTGTTTGTGAGTGTCAGGAATCTCTCAAGACAACATCAGATGGGAGAAATTTCAGTTTACAAATGGGATGTAAATGTTTCTTTTTCTTTCTCAATCTCAAAGTCCCATTTTATCACTAAATATTGATGAGTACAAGTAATTTATAATGTTTGAAAGCTGAGAAAAGGCAATGTGTTAGATATTAATGTCTTTGAATGGGAAAATTTGCAAGATAGGGCTCATTAAAAGTGTTTGAATTATTGAAAGACATTTGGTCTCTTTTCTCTGAACCATTTCAACCAGATTTCAACTACACAGTGCCATGTGAAGGTTCATCTCCCACAAGGAACAATGTCACATTTGAGGTGATTTCAGCAGAAGTTATTAGAGAGGGCAGATCAGGTCATGTGGTAAGTTTTAGATTCATAATGCAAGGCGTCTTGCCAGCTCCAACTTAGTTCACGGTTGGCGGGCCGCAGGGACCTTGTGACCCCGTGACCTGGGCCTCGCCGAGCTCAGTGCCGACTGCGCACTGTACATTTAACTATTTCCGTAACACTTCAATTAATTTGTCCAATGGGTCTAAACTAAATACAGCATCAAGCTCAAATAAAGTTTATACTAAAGTTACAACTAATGCATACAGTATCCTCACAATGATTACATATAGTTCATCCAAGTTTTGTAAATATTCAGGTTGCAAATGGACTGGTACAATTAGGTCACAGTGACACAGAAACGGAATTGTGATTTAAAAACTAAAATAACTAAATAATTCCGCATGACCTGTAATTGAATCAAATATAAATCAAGACAGGAATAGCAGTAGCTTTGTTCAACGTTGTTTTGACGATGATCTAAATTCCCGTTTAATAACAAATTCAAATTTAAAGTCAATGTACAGGTGTGCACTGCATAGAGAGTGAGGGTAAGATGATATCCAAACTGCTGGTGGTCGGAATGTCAGTTGTCGATATTTTTCTCATTAAATTTAAAGAGAATCCAGTCTTATTTATCTGAACTCACTTAAACTATGAGACATTGGGCACATCCGTTATTTCATTCATTCTCTCTTTCTCTCCTCTCTCTATGTCAGTCTCTCTCTCTCCCTCCCTCCCTCTCTCTCTATCTATCTCTATCTATCTCATCTTCCTTATCTTTAAATGTGAAAATTAAAATTGTTTTAAAACTCATTACAAATAAATGTATGCTTCTGTTGATAATTTTATTTTACAGGTTTTCACTGCCGGTGTTTTCTTTTCAATTTTCATAACATATTCACCGTCATACAAACACAATACATAAAGCATAAAATGTGCATTTATCTCCCCCCCCCTCTCTCTCTCTCTCTCTTTCCTTTTAAGGTCATTTTGATTTAATTGGTTCTCATAATGCGTCACGATACTCTCACTTTCTGTCGCTTTTCCTATTTTCTCTCAATCTCTTTCTCAACACGGACAATAAAGATTGAACCTAGTTATTATATCGTGCTCCATGTTTCTGTTACTTAGTATTATACGATGAACAAACACTGTTTGAATGTTCGATGAAAGTGCAATTATTTTTGTTCTTTTAATGAAATAAGGCTGATATACTTTACGCAAAAAAGTCAAGATGATGGTTGAAATTGAAATAAGAAGTGAAGGTAGAGAGTTTAAGGGTGTCGTTACCTGTACACACAAAAAAAATAATATAAAATAAACAAAACTTTAGATCACCAAGCCGTTTTCACTTGTTAAACATAAAATATTTGTTGCTTCATAACATGTAAATTATGAATGGACCTCATGCGGTGGTCTTATCTAAAACTATTAATTAATAAGCCTTTTAAAAAGTTCTCGATTATCAAGATTATCGCAACAAAATCACAAGTACCACGCAAAAATTAGGATAAAATCACTAAATAAACGGATAGAAAAATATTTTCCAGAGCGTCTTGTGCAGCAAGAAACGATCTTTCCAATGGTACTAATCTTGAGGTGCAAAGGGATTTATGAAATTCTAACAATGCACTTTTAAATGATACTTTTGGGGACATTTTCGTAATACCCAGGCGCTATAGCAAAAGCAGGCTTGCCTGCTATCAGCATCAAATTGCCGGCAGGTAATAAATCTTGCATGCCACGGCGCCGGCAAGCGTCTGTGACAGTTGTAGAATATATATATCGTCTTATAAGCACGGAATAACTTTTAAAACTAAGTTGCTACCCCAAGCGTTACAAAAAGACACCGTGAATGAGATTTTTAACTTGTCTGAATGTCTATTTGCAAAGGAACTTAAAATTTATTATTTCCTATATTTTAGTTGTCGCAATCACTTTTTTGACTACCATTTTCCTGTTCATTGTTTCACTAAGGATATCTATTATTTTTTTTTATTGTGTCAATACAAAAGCAGTTTTATTCATACTTTCTTTTTTTCCCTGATTAATCCCTCAGAACTACACAGTTTTGATCAATCCTCATAGAGATGTGTCTAAAGGCAATGAGACAGTGATCACACGAAGGTACTCTGACTTTGAAAGCCTACATCAGCGTCTTAAAAAACGATTTCCCTCTGTTATGTCCCAAATTTCCTTCCCTCGCAAAATTCTGACAGGGAATCTGACCAGCAGCACAATTGCAAAACGCAGTACAGCTTTTGAACAATACCTGGCTCACATATTCTCAAATTTTGATCTGCGATACAGTCATGAGTTTATGGAGTTCTTTGTTCAAGATGGCTTCCAGGAGGCAGTGCAGCACTTTCTCTCCCAGGATTTTCCCAAAGCAGCAGGACCGTTTGAATATGTTCTTCCAATTCTGGACAAGTTGTATGGAGACAGCCATCCACATGTGTTTCACTGTCTCTGTGCTCTTGTTGTGTGCTACACTAGGATGGAGAGGACTCATGCAGCCTTAACATGTGCCCAGGTAGCCTTGAAATGTTCAGGCTCGGCTGATGATTGCATTCTGTCCTCATTGTTGCAAGCTGCTGTCAGACTCAGCTGGACTCTGGGCAAGGATAAGAGTGACCTAGAGAAACGCCTTGAAGCAATTGTGGCCCAGAATAATCAAAGTAGCAACTCAAATCCCATATCTGTGCGAGACTTGAGAGATGTCCTTACTGAAGCTTTTCAGCTACGCTTGAGACACTGATAACATAAAGCAGATGGTTTAAACTTACAACACAGAGGCTAACCAATCAGGACTAAAAATTTTTACTGAAGATCAAAGCTCTGGAAAACAAAAGCTTTATCCGATATGAGCCAAAAATTTGTATTTCTAACAAGGAATGTCAGTTGAATAGAATATCTCATTTTGTAGTTGTTTTATGTGTGAAAAAAAACTATGTGTAATTTTTATTTATTTACAAAAAAAGGTTAACAAAATAAAATAAACGAATCAAAATCACTGTTGAAGGAAATAGTTTGGGACAAATTAGTTATGAAATTTTTAGAGCCTAATTTACAAAATTTCAGTAACTGATGCCGCTGAAAAGCACTTAGTATTAAGTAAAATCAGTTTAATATATTTATCTGGTTTATTTGAAATTTAATAATCACAGAGCATAAAATAAACATATTGGATAAGAAAAAAATAATCCTTTTTGTTTAGGAAAAATGACAAGTACCATGAACACAGCTGTGAAACAATTTTGAATTTATGACAAACTGACAAATATTAAAACTAGGATGTGACTTGTCTTAAAGAAAAATTTTATTTCAAGATCTATATAATGTGGATATATATATATCATTTAACATGATATTGAAGCATTAACAATAAAGATAACAAATGTCTTGCAACAAGTCAAAATGTCAAGTTGGAAGTTATAAATTTTAATTGACAAAGCGCCTTTGAAAATTAGATTTATTACCTTTTTTGTCAATGTTTAAAATCAAGAGAAGTTATTGTATGTCTCCACAAAATCTTGATAATTTCATGGATATTTTAACATTTGAAAGCTCAGAATAATTCATTGTTTAAAATATCATACTCCTTATAGCACAACACATCAGACTGACAGAACTATTTACAGGACTGAGGACTGTATGTTGAAGGAGAAAAAAAATATCAAGGCCTTTTATTGTAAAAATTGCAACTTCCGACTCATTTGCATTAGCTGCTTGACAAAAAATGACAATAATGATGATAAAAAACATCAATATTAGTAAAAAATAAGTTAAGCTGTCTCACTCTTCAATTTATATGAATAATGTCATTTTACTTAAATTGTATTTACCTCAAATTTTATCACATTTTCAGGAATTGTTTTTATGATGCGAATACGAATAGTAATAACATTAGTGATTTTTTAATATTCTCAACTTGAAGTATATACAAGGATAATTACAAGTATCTAGTTATATCATATGTCTTGTATTCTATCAAAATGATCGTTAAGTTGCAAGGCATAGTTTTGAGGGCTTACAAAGTTTAGAGAGTGTTTATAAGTGAAATTTTAAAAATTTTAGATTTGTGACACTAAAACTATTTATGAACAGTTTTCAAACCTGATTCATGTAAAATATCATGTTTTATGTGTTTGAATTTCATTGGTATGGTAATGGTTGCAAAGGACTTCACACCTTACACATGTAATTGTCTAAACTTTAAATGCAATTTTCTCCCCATTGTTTAAATGTAAACTCTTCATACTTAAAACGACTGTAACTCGAGACAGAAGCATTACAGAGCTTTTTTGTTCAGCTTTTCAAGAAATCTCAGCAGCTTTAATTCTGAAGTCCTTTTCAATGCTTATTTTATTCTTTTATAAAGGAGTATTTTTCAGTCTCTGAGATTTGACTTCAAACTACTGCCTTTTTACAGATGCTGAGCTTGTTCATGAAATGATTTTGTTGAAACAACTGTTATAAATATTTTCTGTATATTAGTCAACACATTCAGATGGAGAATAAATCCACACATTAAAAAAAAAAGAAACAAAAGTCACGGGTAAATGAATCTGGAATCGCCAGTCTGGTGCAGATTACAGGTTTTCAGCCTGACAATGCAATACATTAGATTCTCTTCAAATGTACAGTACTGAATCCACCTCAATATTCTCATTCACTTCCAAATTTTGGACACTGGAAGGCATAGAATATTTTTTTATAAATATAAAAAACCTATTGTTAACAAGGGTTGATAACAAATCTCTTTTTGCACATCTAAACTGACTTTATTTGTACCATAAAGCTTGCCACTGCCTTCTTTATATTATATTGCTTTTGATATCTGCTATTCTTGTACAGTTTATTTGAACGATCTAAAAGCCTTACTGGTGTTAATCAATTATTGGCTAAAATGTTTTTCTACATATAATGCTGCAATTTTTATGTCAAGAACAACTTCTAGGAATTTATCAACCTACGCTAATCATTGTGAGGGTGCCTTTAGCAAATTTGAGAGAATTGAATTTTGTGTCGAAGTATCAATAGCCAAATTACTTCTGGGGAAATTTTAGCATCATTCCAATGGATCCTTATTTGTCCCTCGTAATTTTGCATTTACTTTACTCAAAATCTTAATCAAACCAATGCACTCATGAAAGTTGTTTATGACTCAAAATCTTAATCAAACCAATGCACTCATAAAACTTGTTTATTGTAAAATTAAAGTTATTCATATTATTGTGATAAAGAGCATGGCTTCATCTAATGAAAATGTCAGCTTATATTTTAATGCAACCATGTTTTTATCTTCTTAACTCAAAATGTCTAATTTTAATATTTTTTTATTTTTGTGTAAAAGCCATGCTTACCATGTAATATGGAAAATGCAATGTTTATTTATCAGCTAGTTTATCACCCATTTACATTTATATTTTTTTTAATCCATTTTGCATTATTTGGAGTAGCATCTGCATTTAATATGTTTTCAAAACTCTTTTTACATTATTTCTATACCCATTTACACTTTATATTTTTTTCAATGTTCTTTTTTTTTCATAACAATTGTGATAGTAAAAAAAATCAACTTTATGTACAGTGAGACATTGTTATTGGACACCCTTATGATCAAGAAACCCCTGAAAACTAGAATTTCTAGTTTCCAGTTGAAAAGAAGTGGAAGAGTCACAAATATTATTCCTTGCAAGCTCCTGTGAACCAGGAATAGAAACAACCAATTGGAAATTGATTATAGTTGTTGCAAGAAAATAAAAAAAGTAATGAATTGTAAAGCCATATTTATGAAAAATGATAATCAATACTGTTGAAAAATGTGATATTTTTCAACCCACTTTATAAAGATGCAAATTCTTTAACTGGCAGGCCAACACACTTGTCCAGGTAATTGTTTTTGCTTCAAGTATGTTTCTCCACCCGGCACAGTGTGCGCTCATAGCAAACAATTTTTTTTACGGCTGGTGCCTAACTCCGCCTTATATACAGTCGACTTTGCATGAGTCGATTTTTGCTTGAGTGGATCTTAATTTTCGAGAACATTCCCCTTTGTAATAGCTTTCCTGCAAAAAACAAAATGATAAGTCAATGTCGACTTAACTGTCATGTCAGTCAAGTAGATCCTTTTATCCCTGCCCCACTTCCCTTTATATTCAATAATTCTTCCTGGATAAGTTGATCTTTACTGTCCTCATGTAACCAAGAGTGAAGCGGTCATGTAATAATGAGACTGAGAGGTAACACAATTGTTCCATAAAGCAGCACCTTTGTACTGCCTTGTTACCTTGTCCCCTCTATCTCATTATAGAGTCATAAGTTTACCAAAGGGTTGAAGTCACTCGGGCTAGGTAAAAAGTAAACCCATGGTCAGTCACGTTTTCAGTTCTGTACCACTTATCAGTTCTGGCAAAGTCTTGCAGCTCACAGTCAAACTGTTACTGTTGATCAATGCAACACCAAACTATATATTTACAATTATCTCTGCACAAAATACTCAAAAAAGTCAAATCATAATTTTTTTCTTTTATTTCACTACAGATACCATCAGTTGGAAGTAACTTTGCTATAGCTAGTATCAGGGGAAGTAACCATGTAATTATTATTGTCCAACGTACTTAAACTTTTCTATGCTTCCCCCCAACCATTGATTGTTAATTACATGTATTTATAAGTCAATGTTGATCTTAAACCCCCAGAGTTGACTGTAGCCCATTCCATTGCTGACTTAAAATCTTACATGGTCAGCTTGAGCATTGATTCAACATTTAAGAGTCAGGTCCAGTTTGTTGTTGACCTATGCTGCAATGCCAGCAGTTATGCTGGTTACTTGGCGGGAAAAGATATGTACTTGTTGAAAAAGACAAATAAAACAATTTTGGAATGGGAAGCATAAGGCAGACCTGGAAAATGGGGTTTAAAATAATAAAATCTTTTGTTTCCCAATTTGCAAAGTCCTTTTATATTCAGTTACAGATTGAAATGAATGGTGAGACAGAAGTAAATAATAAATATAAGAAATTACAACAAGCAAGACAGTCGTGGAATTAATTTTAGGGAAATATTTTGTGAAAACTAAAGTAATTGTAGCGAAGCAAAGTCAATCACAATTGCATGATAAAAGTAAATGATTCTTAAATGTAACAGGAGTTTCAAAAACAATTTTTAAAAATATCACTTAGCTTGTGTTTGAGTGATAAATGTTCTCTAAGGAGATTTAAAAAAAAAATACACCTGCAAAGGTGCAGCTGGTAAAAAATCAATGTCTTGAAACATATTGTGATCAATTTTGACTTTTACTGTTTTAGCTCATTTAGCATTAATTTGGTGAAGTATAGCTTACTTCTTCAATGCAATTTATCTTTTCATTTGAAGCTGTGATAGAAAATGGTGTCTCTCTCTTTAAAAAAAAAAAGATTTTAAACAAATGTAAAACAAATAAAGTTGAAAAGTATTTTAAATTGTTACTGTTAACAAAAAGAGCCTTCTCCTCCAAGGTAAAAAAGGGGATGGTGAGGAAAGAAAGAGCCTAAGCAGTTAAATTTGGAATAAGACACAAAAATAAATTTAATTTCTACTTGAATATGGCAATGTACCTAGCATGTATTGCAGTTAAAAAAAAATCTTATTTGTCTCAAATGGTCTAAATACAGCTTTAGTCAAAATCTCATTCAAGGATGTGTTTCACTGACGAGAAAAAATTCTTATCTAGAACTAAGAACCACTAGTTTTCTTCAATGGAAGAGGGGGCATTATCTTTCATGATACATGTTCAAATTTACTAGGATATGCTTAATATTTGAAACTACTGTTTTCCAAAAATAATTGTTCTTTTTCCTCACAAATTCCAGCAAAGGAACGAATTCTTGTCTTTTTGTTACTGTTTTTAAACCCATAAGCATGGTCTTTCACTTAAACTTTTATTAAAAAACAATGGGCATATTGTGTTACCCATAGTTACAGGAGTTCAACAGGGATAAAGTTTCTCCTTGAAAAATTACTGACAACATCTAATTATGAACTTTTGAAAGTGGTGTATATGCAGTCTTAGAATTGTTATGTGGTTTTCCTGATTACTGATTTTCTTGACAATGTGTTCTCATTTTTTTT
>BMAT01000393.1:79988-90729 GCA_019649035.1 Elysia marginata
AGAAGAAGGAGAAGAAGAAGGAGGAGGAAAAAGGAGAAAACAGAGCTGGAAGGAAAAAAAAACAATGAGCTATCCAAAATTGAACGTATTAAAGAACACATTAAAAAGTTGTATCATGTATTCTGTAAAGTACACTCTCAGATTGTCTTAAGGAAAATAAGACCTATGAGATACTCGGTACCCTTTGATCTGTTTTGGGATAAAAAACGTGTGATAAATGCACCAACCAAACTCTGTGCCAATCTTACTGAAGTCAAACATGCTTAAACCAAATTAGCTGGGACTAAAACAATTATGGTAGAGAATATGTTTTTTTTTTCGAAAACAACCATGAAGCTAATTTTACAAAAAAGAGGTTCCAGAATAATATGAAACAACTCATAGACCTTGTCAAGTTTAAGATCACAGTCTGGTTGAAATGTTTTTACCTTTCATTTGCATAACATGAAATCATATTGAAGTTCAGTTAATACGAAACTATATCACCATGTTCGAAAAGTTACACGATAAATAAGTAAAATTGTCTTCACCATTTCCGCAAATGTATTACTTTAAGTAAGTAAAATTAATTTTATTAGTAGAAAGGTGGAACCAAATAGAACAACAATTACAATGCAGCCTTGTATTTTACCAGTTGGTTGTGTGTTTTAAGTTAGCATTTTTCGTTCCTACAAAAGCTTACAAAAGGTGTAACTGCATTTATACAGCCTTGATAAAAATATGAGCGTATTTCAATACAAAATCCCAAAGTGGATTGAAACAGATTGCCCAATCTTTACATTAATCTTTTACAATGTTTAAGATCTAGATTAAATTAGAAACCAGCGACATGTTATACATAATTTTCTAGATAGGCTACATAACGCCTAACGTAAGAATAGATTTTAAACTAAAAGTCTAGGGTAGTCCAATATGGTATAGGCCTAGGTATAGGCCAATCCGTTATATTCTAAGATATTATCTTTTAGGCCTAAGGGATCATCTATTCCTCAAGGTCTCCGGAGTCCAAAACATTGCAGTAAAAAGGACACTACTGTATTATTCTCGCCTCTATAAAGTATACTGAAAAAAGTGAGAAAAAAAACCCGTTCATGTTGTAAATGATCCATCAGCCATTTCCAACTATTGCTAAAACTGAAAAAAAACCTATAAAAATATTATACCTCAACAAAAATGTTGTATGTGGGTTAAAATAACTTTATATTTTAGATATAATTAGTTTTTTTTCTGTTATTTATAGTCATGATTAAAAAAAAATATCAAGAGAAGATTTCAATTCTGTTACACGTACAGTTACATTATGTATACACATTTTAGAATAGAAGACTACTCCAAGCAGACAGATAGATAGACTGAGTAACAGATAGATGAAAACTTGAATTGTATAGAAGCATAGAGAGGCTGACTCTTGTGTCTGGTGCACCTGCCTTGGTAGTTTGCCGGGTAGTTTGCTTCTACAACTATTGGCGAAATTTGTTGAGTCTCGATTCTTCTGGTTTTAGCAAGTAATATGTCTTACATCTATAAATGACTTAAATTATCATTGTGAAGAGAACACGAAAGGAAAAAAAGACGAGGAAGGAATAAAGACACAGCATCTGAAATCTTAACTGTCGCGTTTTCAGACAGTTCAACCAATTAACTGTCAGGTTATTTTAAAACCAATTTAATTTCTTTCCACCAAGCTAATCACTGTTGCATGATTTAATAGGAAATATGAAATAAAAACAAAAACAAAGAACAACAACGAAAAAAAAAACAACAACCGACAGACAGAAACAAATCTTGGTTTTGGAAATACTTTTCTTTATGCAAAGAATTATTATTATAGAAATCTTGGGAATTAAATTTATGACAATAGCGGCGATTATTTGTCTCTACAAAATGTGTTAAATTCCACTTGCGGAAATTGTGACAACAGTTTTTCTCTCGCCATGACAATTTGTGTGAGCCTGCAGAATGGTTGAAATCAAATCGGCGTCTACTTTTTGAGAGCTCAGTTTAGTAAGACTAAGAGTAATACAATTTCTTTATCACAAAGATCACGGTGGATAGCTGACCTCGCTCCTTTAAGTAAAAGGCGTATGTTATAGGAAAGTTATACCGGTAGTAAAAAACTGTTAAAGGTGGAAACGCCCCCTACAACTTCCTTTAATTTATTCCTTCTTTTATAATTTTAGAAGAAGAAGTAGAAGTAGAAGTGGAAGCAGAAGTAGGTAGTCACTCTCATTGAGTTAAGCATTTTAGTTTGTAAATACTTTGAAAAAAAACAAAAAAACAAACATTATGTTTGAACGAGAATACACTTTGATCAGAAGAATATTGGTAGTAATTGAGAAGTTATATTGTTTATATTAATTTTATCGTAAACTAACTTGGGAAAAAATTCACAAAGACAGAAAATATGAATTGCCCTGTCCATGCTAATAAAAGATTAATCTTATTCCTTATTCATTTTTTTCTACATGCGGTTCAAGAGCACTAAAGTCACAAAATATGTTGATTCCAGTATTTCAGAGCTCTCTATGTTATTAGGACTGGAGAGTAAGGATTAAAAATTAATCTCTTTACTGAGACAAGTTCGATTACATTAAGCTTTATGGATGAGGCATAAAACCAGGCATCTGCTCCTTTCCGCTTTACGGTAACAGATTCACTGAGCTGCCGGTACTGAGAAAATGACACTAACCGCTTGCTGAGCCCATCTCACTAATTGCTGGGTCTGGAATCCTTGGATAAAACTGCCGTTCAGCCAGCCGTATTAGCACCCCTTCTCTTTATTCGGACCGGCTCTGAGGCCTAGATGTAAAACACTCGCTCTGCGATCGGGAGGTGTGGAGTCGATCCCCGGCCGGATCCAACCAAGTACTTTAAAATTGGTATTAGCAGCTGATCCACTTAGTGTCTGGCATTATGGATTTAATGCTAAGTCTGGTCGGCCCGGTGTCAGGATAATGTGACTGGGTTTGATGTAGGCAAGCGATCCTTACATCACAGTGTGGCAGCACGCTTTCAATTGTCCCAAGCGCCGTCTCTGATATAACCTTGTAGTTGAAAAGAGACGTTAAAATTCAAACAACCAACCAACCATCTCTTTATTCGGCTCCCTAGGTGGATAAGTATGGTCGCGAACCGCCAAAATGCACAAAACAACAACAAAAATAAACATCGTCGCCATTTTTGACCAGTGTGTGGAAAAATGTTGTTACCGTGAGTCTATTTATTATCTAGAAACGACCTCTTACCGAGTACTTGCTTGACTGCTTCAGTAAAGTTCTTGAGGAGGCAGAAAGAGATAATATAAAATGAGAGAGAGAGAGAGAGAAAGAGAGAGAGAGAGAGAGAGAGAGAGAGAGAGAGAGAGAATAAAATAGGCTACCTAAATTTATCCCTGCCAACAAATTATACTATATAGGTAATGGCCATAACTTATCTCATAATGTGGATTCTGTTTGATTCGTTCATATCTCAAAGTTCTCCATTACTCCTAGCTAATTTTAATTGCAATAGTCCAGGCTGCGGCTGTGCTAAGAGCAAGATGATGACAAGCATGTAGGGCTTCATGTAGCGCCAAACCACAGCCCTAGCACCTGCAAAGGTAGCGCATAAATTGTTGTTCCTTTGTGAGAGATACAAAGAAAGATAAAAGTTAGCCAAAATTGTGTTGTAAAATCTGACATCATTAATTAAAAAAATGTCTCCCATAGCCATGTTTAAATTATTTTAGACACGAAATGAACCCGCAGTACTAGTGATATTGTTACAAAACGGAAACTTTGGAGACAAAATAATAACTACTTTATACCACTCTATTTAAAAAAAAAGTGAGATGACATTACCTCCCTAGACACATCCCTTACAATAGAACTAATTCTTTAGCGGGCAGCAGCCCTTGCTCTTTGCCATCCCTCTGGCACCCTATCCTGAAGATTGGTATCGTTAGACCCCCTTTCGCGCTAATGAAGGAGTTGGTTGGTGGACCTGGTGTGAAGATATCTAACGGCGCATGGGGTGTATTGACCCCTGGACAAAGCGACCATTCCAGAGATGCCTCACATACCAGAATTCCAGCGCAGAGACGGCATTCCCTTGTTACGAAACCAACTTGGTCGCATACAATGCTGATTCTGCTGGTCTCCGTGTTACAGATCTCGCTTTTTGTCTCTGCTGTACAAGTTTCCAGAAAAGTACATAGAATCTAGTCACCTGATTCTTCGTTAAAACGAAGATTTAGGCTCAAGATTTAGTTCTCTTTATTTCAGTATAATATTTACAAAGAGAGACTCCGCCAGAATAAAAGTTACTTGGCACAGTATCTGAGTCTATTCATATTTGTTATTATCAAAAAACCTTTTCTACAGAAAAGAAAACAGGGTGTTGAGCATAAATTTTCTAACCGACCCTTTCTGGGGTTTATGCAAAGTACAATTCTGTGCCAAGCATGTAATTGTATAATGGTGACACAGGTATCATAAACCTTAGGTGAAAGGTGTACCTAGCGTACTAAAATGAAATAGGCATTTCCAAACATTCTGAGGACACAAAGAACTGCAATTTGCTTTGAGCAAAAGTGTTTGTCATTAGAAGTTGTAAAGTAAGCAGCTCTAAGCCATTTGATAAACACTACCGTCATCATCGCGCTCAAGTACCAATCTGACTAAGAGCTGTAAAAAATTAACCCATTGAAAAAGTCTGAAAAAATGTTATTTGTTATTGTTACAATTTACGCATGTGTATATTTTTTTCTTCTCGCTATTAAGCGTATAGGAGAAAAGATTCATTTTAACCATCTCCGTTATTCCTTTTAAGACAATGAAAACACAGAGGTAATAATACGATCTTCCTAAAAGTTGTACAAAAGAGTTTTGGTTTATATCGTAAGCATTGATGTTTGATAAACACGGGCACATAAACTCATTACTTCAGTTCTTTCAAATATTTGAAATGTAAACCGAACTCTGCTCGCATGAACACCACAGAGAACGTAGCCTTGAGAATATTGAAAAACAAGGCTCTCCGCTTACATCATGATGTGCCCAAAATGTCTACAGGTCGGCATGGGCTCTGCCTGGCCGCATACCAAAGGTAAACGTGGGTCATAGAGCTCTGTGACAGGCATAGTTGTACCTTCAACATTGCGTGGCCTTGTGCTGGAATCCAATCACGTAACATCTCAGAGCAGGACGACTAGAGGCGGGTCACATGAGAGAGCTGTCACATGATTATGCGATCTCAATTCTCAAATGCCAAATTCATTTTATTCTCGCCATTCTACCCTCCCCCTTCATTTCTGGCCTTTTTTATCTCTTCTGTACTCCCAACGCCTTGTCATACCCTTTCTTGATGTTTTTAGTTTTATTTGTCGTTTTATGCTCTCTGCCTTTTGTCAAGCATATAAGTTTTTACCATGCATTTTGATCTCTGTAAACACCTTGTCTTTCAATCGTTCTATCTTTAACCTAATGATTTCTATTTGTGTACCATTTTATTGTTCAGTTAACGCCACTGAATCCCTGAAAGCTGCCGCCAGTTATCCTAACCATTCTATCAGATCAGAAATCTTCACTGCTGACCGTGCCTCGTAAGGCTTCCGAATTCCCAGATCTTATTCTAGGTAGCAATTTTACTGGGCGGCGAAGCAAATCTTCCAGATCTAGCCTGTTAGTGTTCAGAATAAATAGTGGAGGCGACATGGTATAAGCTATGTTTCTCTAAGTGGCAAGGCGGTGGGTGCCGAAGCATCTATAAGTCCAAAGTACTAAAAGGCAGACACATCGGGCATTTTCACTTAAAAGCCCACTAAAAAGCCTACTTCTCTGCTAATATCATACCTTTAAAATCTTTCAATCCTGTTAGTGTTCGTAGCTGCAGACTGCTCAAGAAGGTGCATTTCTCTTGTCACCAGTCTTGAGCAAGGAAGCTTTGGCTTTTCTTCACTGTCCAATATCAGTAATTTAACTACTTGAGAAAGATTTAAAGTATTTATTTATTTATTTATTCCGCTTGAAGGAGGCCTATATGTCAGCTTTCAAATAGATAAAAATCGGAAACAAAGCTTCAAAGATTTCTGTTTACGATACTGATTCATTCTAAAATGGTTGCATTCAAAATAACTGCCTTGAGCAATAGAGTAGGGCGCCCAGAAAACTGAAAGTTGGATTTTACAAGTTCAGGACTAAACTGTTTGACCTGTAACGAAGAATATTGCTGTTTAAATTTTTTCTAATTAATAATTCATTTTCCTGACATGTTCGGAAACTTGAACATAAAAATACACGCATCTCTTAACTACGACTCTGTTTTGTATTGTAATATGTGACGATGAAGTTTAAGAAAAATAGAAACAGATAGGACATGCCATTGCACAAAAGTCAAGACGAATCTGTTTTCTACTATTTCTTCTTCCTTCACACCCCCACTCTTTTTCTCTCAATTACGGCTTTAATAATTTTGTCATTGTTTTTCTAATAATATCTAATTATTTTCCAGGATATCATGAGCGGAAAGTTTGAAAGTAAAACGGAAGTGGTAGATAATTTTGATATAGTTGGATGCGCGATAGACCTAACTAAGAGATTCTCAGATCATCGGTTGAATTAATCAGTGAAAAATCAATAGGTCTGGACGATACCTCAAACTCATGGTCAAAGAGAACCAATCGAGTCGGAAGCTGATTAACTAGTTTAGACAATGAAATCGAATTTTTGCATTTCAATACAACTTAATCCAGGTTCTTAGAAACTGGTTAAAAACCTTTCATGATTTTCTTATATAAAAACTAGACCGTAGTAAAAATGAGTGGCACTTTTTTGGCATGATAGAGGCTGAGTTTTTGATTTTTCTTTCTTTTTTTCTCTGGAACATTGAGGGAACCAGGGTATAGTTTCGTGGCTGACCTGTGTCTGTTATTAGGTAGCAATGGTTCTTGCTTGGTACAGTACCATACTACAAACACGTACCATCTTTCCCCATTTTCCGCATCCAAAATGCGCTGAGAACTGCATTGATATTATGCGTGTTAGTAGATTTGGAATTGTCTATGTCAAAGAATTTTCATATTGTCTGTTTGTATAATAGTTATGACATTGACAACATTAGCTCATTAAGAAGGGCGTAAAAGCCTTTTCGCGAACACCAAGTTCAATATCCTTTTTAATCGAGGCTAACTTAACAACTTTTTAATGCCTCGAGCACATTTATCCATGGCTTAGGAGACAGGACAAAGTTGAGATCTTGACACCCAAATCAATCTTGTCGAGAAAACTGAGAACCTTATCTTGGGAAACAGTATCTCGAGATGGGTCTAAAGTCATTATAGCGCCCCCCTCTATTTTTGGAAAACATACGCTCATTGTCGCTTTTCTCTTAATCGTATAGCATCATAAAAAAGAACAAAATATTTGGAAACGAAAATCTTAGAGGGAAAGGAAAGGTTCTGTCTGTAATGTTGCTTTTTCGTGTACTCTTGATAGAAAGCTAGAGTGACTCACTCTCTATCGGTTATCGTTAATGATAAGAAACAATTCATTAAAGCTCTTTTATTCTTTTTCTTCGTTACAGTACATACTGTACCAAGTAGAAACATTTTTTGCATCTTTGATTGCCAATAGGGTGTTTTAAAATCCATCGTGTTTACAGGTGTAATAGAATTAATATCAAATATATTAATACCCAACATCGGAAACCCTGCCCTTTCTGATATACCTTATAAAACGACTACTCCCTGCTGCTTTCATCCGGTTTTTGAACATCCCTTTTTGGGAGACCTTATTTTTAAAATGGCATGTCATTACTGGTTATAAGCATCGCAGAACGGTATTGCTGGCTATTTCTCTTCCCAAATGCTCTCAGCAGATTCTACGAACATGAGAGTATTTAATAGATTAATAGTCTAAGCTTTTTGATGCACGGCCTTCGATTCCAGTTTATTGGTGAGAATTGTTATTTGAGATCTGCGGTTATTTTCCGTGTCATAAAAGATTTTCCCTTTCTTTGAAATTCCTGAAAAAATTGAGCATATTTTATATCTTTACATTGTTTGTCCTACTCCGGACTTTCACATCCCTACAAGTATATAGAGAAAGCTAACTTGAGCAGAAGCAGAGCTTTAGATCCGTGATTTGACCGTATACCGCAATCAAAGGTTAACTTTTAATTCGTGCTCTTACTTAAAATACGATATGGCAAATCAACGATACAATTTTTATTTCCGTTATTTATGAAACTGAACATGTCGCAATAAGCAGTAACCCAAAACCAGCAACACATTTTCCATTTTTGTTCATTTAGAGACTAGGCCTGCTGCCACCAACTAGCTCCTCGTTTTTGCCATCTCCAAAGTCTCTATGCAGTTTGCGAGTTGACATTAACGGGACACCGCCTGTCCAAGTTATTCTATACAAAAAACTAATTCTCAAGTAAACAACCTACCCGATATGTTTGCATTGGTTCAATTAAGAAAAAAATATCCAAAGTGATGAAATATGATATGCATCTTAAACCGTGTGAGACCGCAATTTTAGTGAAAAAAAAAAGAAATAAAATACCAAATAATCGTATTTTCAAACTAAATCTTCATTTTGATTAAGATGAAACATCCAGAAATGACAGGAGTATTAAATATCTTTTACAGAGACTAAACATCATCGAAAATACATTATCTTTCTTTCAACTCCAAAAGCGGCATAAGAGAAGGACCGGGTATGGAAAAATCGAAGATGTGGATAAACAGAGGAGGTAAGGGTAGATGTCCATCGCATACACAATAGGTTGTAGATAAACCTAGTTCGCTTCTTTTAAAACCGAGAGCTATTTCTTCTTTGCGTTGAAATAAAGATGTTGATGGTCACTTCTAACATATGCATGGAAATTCTAATCTACTGCGGGCGGTTATTTATTACGGCCTCTCGACGGCCTCTCGAAAAAACCCCCAGCTTTTATTACAGTAGAAAGTAAATCAGTTTTCGAAGCAATCTTAATCATCGCCAGAAAATTAAATAAGAAATTGATATCTGTGGAAATGTTCTTGACAGTGTCAGGCTCACGTGTTCTGGTCGCACATGAACCAGATGATAGCAAAGTATGGTGTTAAACTACAATGTAATTTTAAGTTCTGATTTCAGGGTCCAAATATCAGAAATATCACTTAAGATAATCTTAAGAGAGTGTAGTATAATTACTTATAACACCTACTTTCCTCATCTCCAATTTTGTACCTGAAGAAATTATTTTATCTAGCTGAAGATGAACAATGACCAACACATCAATTTTTAACAGGGTTTGTAACACAACCTCAATATATTTGTTTACGCTTTGTGTTCTACGTATCAGTTTTGAATACATTTATCTGTCGGTGTATCTACATGAATCTGACAAAAGACCTCAATATTTACGTCCATTTACCCTTTCTCTCTCTCTGCCTGTCTCTGTCTCTCTGTCGTCCCTCTTCCTGTGCATACTCTCCCCTCTCTTTCCCCTTCTAAGACTCTCAATATGAGATGAGCGCTCTATGTAAAATATAAAATGACACCTCTTACACCCCTTTCGTCTTCTAATTTTCTTTAATTTTTATATTCTAGTTTTCTCTCTTATACTTTTAAAGCCTTATCATTTGACACAATACCGTCTTTTACCTCTTCCCTTCTTTCCCTGCTACCAATTTACGATGTGTTTTGTGTCACAGGACGATAAAGTGCCAATTCATTTTATTCGTTTGTCTCTAAGTTTCAAACCGAGAGACGTTCAAAATTTATTTTAATTTGAACAGCCCTCTCCTTCCTTGTTCCTTCTTGTCTCTTCCTTCACCTCTCGATCGCCTCGCTTTCCCTCTCAGTCTCTTCTTTTTCTCTACTTTTTTCTTTTTAAACATGCTTACTTTCTTTCCTGTCACTTCACCATCACTTTGCTTATAATATTTACAAGCTATTTAAATATATTCTAACATCCTTTCGACATAAAACTATGTTCATAGGTATAACGTTTTCCTTATTTGTTTTCCGTCTTTTAATTTTAAATCTATACGCTAAACAACTAAAAAGTAATTTTCTCCTTCCCCTCTCTCGCTTTCACCCACATGTCTCTCCTTTATCTATCTATCTATCTATCTATCTATCTATCTATCTATCTACCTATCTACCTATTTTTCAGTCTAGCTATCTATCTAACTACCTATCTATCTATCTATCTATCTATCTATCTATCAACCAATCTATCCATCTATCTATCTATCTATCTATCAGCCAATCTATTTATCTATCTATTTATCTATCTATCTATCTATCTATCTATCTACCTATTATATTCTTCTTTAAAATATTTCCTTTCTTTGATCTCCTACTTTATCCTATAATGTAGAATATCACACCTTAATTTGCAATTTATGTTTCCTTTTTTGGCAATATTCTGCCAGAATTAGGACCTTCTTTCTATTTTCTTCTTCATTCTCTGCTTCACTTACACTCATATCTAGAATCTAGTTTTTGTGGAATCATGAAAGCAATTTATAGCAACTAGTCTAGAATCAACTACCAAAATGTTATGTCAAATTTAACCTATTGGAAATTTAAAACAATATAAGGTCTGGTTCCTAAAAGTAATTATCATTAAGTGTGACATTCTACTTGTGAAATTAAAGAAAAAAAAGTTCGTTGTTGAAATCGTACCGGAAGTACTTGTAATGTTCCATTTTCTCGCTCTAGAATTTTTACTCATAGTTCTAAATAGGCCGTGGGACGAAATTTCT
>BMAT01000399.1:61746-72970 GCA_019649035.1 Elysia marginata
TAAATATATATGCTTTCCGCCTCCAATTGTTTTCGTTGGGTGTAAAACTTGACCTACATTTTTTTACCAATAAAAGGCCTGCTAATGTTACTGAAAATGGAGCAAACATTCTAAAGGAGAGATTATTCTTTAGCTGTTGAGGGGCAGTAAGTAAAAAAAATCAGATTGCATGCTAGTATGCTTGCTGTCCAATATAGACCTTGATTCTAAAGAGAAAAAATATGGCGTTTCAAACCTTTAGCCTACATCCCCATTATTTCCTCTAGATATTTATGAATGAAGATAACGGTGTCTGCATGAAGGCAATTAGTCAAGAGAAAGAAAGAAAGCTGTTGAATCTTAGTGTAATAGTGTAGTAAGAGTGCTACACCTGAAAATCTCTAGCAAAATATAATGAGATTGTATAGAATAAGTAGAGCAAAAGATCTCTAGCAAGATGCATTGAGATTGTATAGAATAAGTATAGTAGTAGTGCTACAACTGAAGATCTCTAGCAAGATGCAAGGAGGCTGTATAGAATAAGTATAGAAAAGGTGCTATACCTAAAAATCTCTGGCAAGATACAATGAGATCGTATAGAATAGGTATAGTAAAATTGCTATACCTGAAGACTTCTAGCAAGATGCGATGAGATTGTATAGAATTAGTATAGTAAAGGCACTAGACCTAAAGATCTTCAGAAAGATGCAGTGAGATCGTATGGGACACTTATAGTAGTAAGATAAAACGATCACAAACTTAGATCTAGCAACAGAAAAGACATAAGACAAGAACATTAAGAAGACATTAAGAAGTAGATTTTATGGGGTATTGCTTTATACAGAAACCAACCAAAACCAAGCGAAACCAAGCGAAACCAAGCAAAACCTACCGAAACCAAGCGAAACCCGGCTACCGAAACCCACCGAAACCCAACTTTATCTAAGGAACCAATAGTGCAGGCAGTTCAATCCACTACTGTTTTCATTTAAAATCCTGACGAAAATAATCGAAATATGTCCCGATTTTGGCGGGTTTCGGTATAAAGCAATTAACTGTGGTATTGCTTTTTACCGAAACCTACCGAAACCCACCGAAACCCGACTTTATCTAACGAATCAATAGTGCAGGCAGTACAATCCACTACTGTTTTCATTTAAAATCCTTATATCTGACGAAAATCTGGGTCCGTCATCCACTTGTGTGCTGTAAAACCATCGTTAACTACGAGTGTTATTACGTCATACGTTATCGACATCGGCGCGCAAGGTCTCTAATACAAGGCAAGGCGTGAACTGAGTAGGATTTGAACGCGCACCGTTCGTCGGGACCCATCGCATTGCCTTTACTACTACTACATGAGGAAAAAGCAAAGGTTAAATGTCTTGCAATCAGTCAAAATGAGTCTTAAGTCGAAAATGGAAGGTAAAGAAAAAAAAAGCTTGTTTCCTCTACTTTCAAATACAACAGTTAGACAGCCTCTTTTATGCTTTTGTATGAAGTATTAGCCGTTTGAAGCTGGCAGGGTTAGGTCTAAAGAAATTTCAGAAAAGGGAGAAAATCCGTTGAAAGTTTAAACGACCATAACTGTGTTGAGGCCTCAGCAGGCATATCGACCAAAGTTAAACACTTAAAACAAGAACTTTGGCAATGAATCAGGTGTGAAACCTATTTAAAAATGGCTTTAGCCTCAATATCAAAAATAAAAAGTGTTTTTAATTTCTGAACACCAACTAAACTTTAAAAGTCCATTATCTCAAAACGAAGCCATTCAACTTACGACTCATTTTGACAGAATGCAGGACAAATGCAATAAGTTATAGTATAAAAAAATTGACCAGGAGGTATTTGAACCCAAAGATATAACTTTGTTCTCCAACTTTCGACCCCTCTCTTTCTAAAAATAAGGTTTTTAATCGAGGCACTAAATGATCTACGAGGGAGGTCCGAAAAGAAAAAGGAAAAGGGGCATAACTCAAACAGCTTTAATGGGGTGAATTTAAAACTTGCACAGAACTAAGTGTCACTCTTTCTCTACTTTGCAATGTAATCCCCATGGAGATTGATGCATTTTGTCTAGTACCACAGCAGCAAATAGATACCCACTTGAAAGAAATCAAGGTCAAGATGTGCAAACCAAATAGATACCCACTTGAAAGAAATCAAGGTCAAGATGTGCAAACCGATTCTTCAAATCACCGACGAGGTCACCTTCTGTCTCGAAAGCTATGCCTCCTAGATGACGCTTCAAGGGTCCAAACAAATGAAAGTCAGAGGTGCGAGGTCTGGATTTGGGCAGAATGAGGAAGAATTTCCCAACAGTAGCGCTGCAGCCATTGCTGTGTAAGGTTTGCTGAAAGAGGGATCGCATTATAGTGCTAAAGCACGAAACCCCTTATCAAGAGTCCAGGTCTTTTGCAACGAATTGCGATTCTGAGGCAGTCAAGAGTGCTGCAGTATTGGACACCATTGATACACTGATCCTGTGGCAAAATGTCTAAGAGCATCACACCTTTCGCATCCCAGAACACGGTAACCATCACTTTAGCTGCGTATATCTGCACTCTGAACTTTTTTGTCACGTGAGAGGATGGATGTTTCAAGTCACGGAGTCGCGCTTTGTCTCTGGGGTATTCAGGTGGACCCAAGTTTCATCACCAGGAATCAGATTGTTTAATAGGTTATTCTTTGCTCGAAAGTCTCCAGCAGGCCTCACACCGATATGCGTCATATCCTCATCTCCATTGTCTTGTTAGCATCGCAGCAGAAGGCGTTGTGAAATTCCAACCCTTTGAAGCTTTTGATCCTCCGTTAATTTTCGGAATCCATCTTGCAGACACCTTCTGATATCCCAAAGTGTCATGGACTATTTCATGAACCATACTCTTTGGAATCTCGAGTTTCAAAGCAATTTCGCGTATCTTCATCCTCCTGTCCCATTTGATGCGCTCGTCAACTCGAGTTGTGTTCTCCTCATTGGTCGATGTTTTCAGGCGACTAGACTTTGGCTCATCATCTAGACTTGTTCGGCCTTCTCCAAACCAAGTATAGAATTTTTACACTCGAGATTTTGACACAATATCCTCACCATATGTTTCTGATATTTTTTGTGAATTTCAGAAGGTCTAATTCCTTTAGGAAAAAAAAACGCACTACAGCTCTGACCTCCAGATTTGACCAGTCTTTGACAGGGGTAGCAATCTTGGAATCAGTAGTGTTCGATAGTGCACCGTGAAAGATAATATATTGCACTAGTGTTTCCCGTTTACAGAATTAGAAAATATGTATCGGTTCGAGAGTTATGCCTTTTTTCCTGTTTCTTTTCGGTCGTCCCTCGTATCTATGTATTTATAATGCTTTACTCTTTTATTTCTTGGGAGAGATTGAGGAAGAAGGAACGAGAGACTAACACAAAATCAGGGTTGGAACTAAGAAAAAAGATGAATGGAAAGAGTAATAAGAAAAAAGTAACAGAGAGGAAAAACACATACCTTGGTACACGTTCATCTTTAAAGATAACAAAAAGTACATCAACGAAATTTAGTTTTTAAGAGAGAGAGGTAGAAAAAGACAGAGAAAAAGAGAGAAAGAGGAAGAGAGAGGGAGATAGATAAAAAGAGAGACCGAAAAACAGAAAAGAGACAGATTGACAGACCGTTTGATAGACAGATAGAGAAGTAGAGAGAAAAAGAAAGAGAGCGAGAAAGAAAGAGAGAGATAGATTGAGAGAGAGAGAAAGAGAGAGAGGCAAACAAATAGACAAAGGGTGCGAGAGAGGGGGAAATGATAAAAGGCACATGGAAAAACACAAACTGTTTACTCGTGTTCTCCCTAAATGTTTAACCGAGAAAGAAAGTGTTCTGTCTTCTCAGTTATCGTCTATGATTTAGATTAAGGTCTAACTGCCAAAACGTGCATCCTTCAGAACAATTAATTACTTCGAAAAACCCTGCCTTGTGACTTAAACGTGTAACAGAGAATATCTTCTCATGCCCTGTTTTAAGCGTTTAAATGTCAGAAATATTTGATGGTTATGCTCTCTCTTTTCTTGAGGACCTGATCAAAGTTTAAAAACCAAAATAGAGTTTTAATATCGTGCACTGATACCAATTTACTGAAAATTAGATGCAGTACAATATTTAAAGAACGTGCCCTCTCATTCCATGCCCCTAAGCTAAGGAACAGCTTGTCTACAAGAGCGAAGAGTCTGTGATACTTTTACATTTTTTATGCCCCACCGGAAAACAGAACTCTACAAAAAATCTTTCCTGTCATAATATGCTTATTATTCTTATTGTGATAACTTTTACCACATAAAAGTTCATGTGTATTGTATGTATAGAGAAAGGTCTTTGCTTTTAATGCAGTTTTCAAACTAATGCATTTATGTCAAGAACAAATTTAGTTTTATCTTTTTTATTTACTTTGATTAAATGCTCTGTTGATTTTTACTGTTATCTGATGTGTTGTCATAACAAATATCAGATTCTGATGGATTGTAGCTTAAGCCTTCGTACTAAACAAGCCCAGCAGCGAGAAGTAAATAAATTTGAGCATCAGGGCTCAAGTAATCTATCGTTTTTTTTTTCTACTAGCAATATAACAAAGTCGATCTCAGTTTGAGCGGGCAGGCCCTCTCAACTTTAATTAAAAGATATAGAGATTTGTGACATCTACTAACGATGGTGTGAAATGCCTGTATTGCGGTGGCCTAGATTGTAGCATTTTGAAGTAAATGTTCTTATGGTATTGGTACAGGGCTAAGGAGCATCTATGATGGGTTTTAGGCGTTCCATAAATGTACTCCTTTTCTTCTTCTTCTTCTTCTTCTTCTTCTTCTTCTTCTTCTTCTCCCCTTCACAAAATCGACCATATATATTTTTTGCTATGCTCGATACATACGTCGTAGTTGTTCACGGTATAAAGTCATCAAATAACATTTGAATTTGGTATCTTTATTCATTAAAAATTTAAAATATATAAATGAATAGTTGCATTTAAACGCGACATTTTGAAGGAAAAGGACACTGGTTTATTTAACAAGCATGATGACATGGGGCATATGACACCTTAAGACATTTTGATGAAGGTCCTTATTTTGAAACATACCTACAACAAACTGATACCTTACAATTGAACAAAAAATCTGTTATTGTAATATCACTTAAAACCAGTGGCGTTAAAACAATGATAACAATAACAATAATAATATTATCTAGTTATCGATAGTCTTCTCATTCTAAGGACATGTCCAAGCCGTCTTCGTCTTCTTTTTTTTCACTTCTTTTACAATTGGTCGTATGCCGGTTCTTTCAGATATTTCCTTGTTGGTGACACTATCCTCCCATCGAATTCCCAAAATTCTTCTCAGGCACCGCCCTTCAAAACCCCTGAGTTTACATTCAAGTTGGTCCTCTATGTCTCTGAGGCATACAGTAAAACAGATCGTACATGAGATGTGTACAAGTTCAATTTTGTGTCTTTCATTATCTTATTCGACTTCCAGATGTTGTTAAGCTGATATCTCTCTGTTTATGTTACCATCTGCAGTAAGGTAGCTTCCAAGATATTTAAAATCAATGACATTTTCCACACTTTTTCCATCAATGTGAACATCACTATTGGATTTTGGATTGATTTTCATGACTTTGGACTTGGAGTGACTTATCTTTAACCCGATTGACCTTGCCGGAGTTTCCACGCAACTTGTTTTCTCCTGCATGTCTTTTTTTTTGAGTGAGATAATAAGGCTATATCATCTGCAAAATCTTCATCCTCAAGTTGGTTAAACGCCTTCCATATTATTCCCCTAGGTTTTTGGTCGGTGGCTCTTTTCATTACCCAATTAAAAGCAATAAGGAAGAGAAGAGGAGATAGGATACAGCCTTGCGGGACTCCTGATTTTAGTGCAAACCAATCACTTTATTGCCCTCCATGTCTCACGCAGTACTGGTTGTTGGCATACATGACAGATAAGATGTTGATAATTTTCTGAGGAATTCCATATGTTTGAAGTATTTTTCATCAAGTTTTATTCAAAAGCCTTTTCAAAGTCAATGAAATTGATGCATGTGGAGGAGTTCCATTCAATTGATTGTTCTATGTTTGTGCGCAAGATAAAAATCTGGTCAACGCAAGATCTGTCTTCACAAAAACCTGCTTGCTCTTCCCTGAGTGCCTTATCTACACTGGATTTGATACGGTAAAGAATGACCCAACAAAATAACTTGCCAGGAACAGACAGGGGGTTAATGCCTCGCCAGTTTTTACACTGGGATGGATCTTCTTTCTTAGGAAGCTTGATGAGGATTCCTTTTTTCCAGGCATCTGGGACTTTCTCTTCTGTCCATACTTTGTTGAAGAGACCGACAGGGCACTTATCGCTCCCTGATGGATCTGCTTTCAACATGTCAGCTGTAATGCGATCTTCAGCAGGGGCACGGTTACTTTTACTTTTTGCAATGGCTATCTCAATATCTCAACATGTCACAGGACCTTTCTTCACTTCTATTTCTTTCCCTCTCCCTACTATGTACACGGGCATTTCTGGGTTGGGTCTGTTTAAGAAAATCTGAAAATGGTTTGCCCACCTTTTTACTTTGGTCTTCTACTTTGGTAATGAGCCTTCCGTGTTCATCTTCGGTACAAACAAATGAGTGTCAAAAACTTTTTATTCAGGGAAAAATGTAAAAAATATTTTAGAGAAATTAATGTCTCAGAATTTCCTCCTTGGATTTCAAGTGTTTTCGTGTTATGGCATATCGTACAAGCTGAATAGTAAGGACTACCTTGCTTGTTAATTGTGTTGTCCCCCCCTCCCCCAGTGAGTCTATTACACAGAATTTTTTTTTTTACTTTTAGTTTATGGAAATGTCTTAAAATGCTATTTAAGGTGGTTTTATTTTGTACCTTATTTAGGTCCTCAGTTATTTTACTTCAAAGATGAAAAGAAATTATGTATTCAATAGATTGAAAAAAAAAGCCACAGCAGAACATTTAGAGCTACGGTTTTCATATTATACATGTATAAATTAAAATATTTTTTCTAATAACCTTTTAAACCCATGTCCAAAATTTATTTCGTAAGTCTTACAAATTGATAGGTTTAAAAACATCATCAACTTTCCAACTATGCAATAAAAAAACAGTAAGAATTTAGCTGGATACATAGAAAATGCCCATTGTATATATAATTGTTGGTAACAAAAAGAACATTCCGGCTTGCTGTGTTTAAAAAAGTCATATAAATAAAATCCAATTTTATACATGTCGAATTAAAAGTCATTTAAAAAAATGTACCCTATCAGTAATATCTACTTTGATAAAAAAAACATTATGTATTGTATGACATTAGGGATATGTCCTACAAATTTGAGGCATGCTTAGCTATTTGATTTAGCCTACACTTATGTTGAACAGAATTTCTTAGACTGTTTAAATATTGGAAATCTTTATTGAAAAAAACTACTACAATTTAGAGGTATTCTGTCAGGGAACCTAAAAGGTCTTGTTTTCAATATAAACAGTTGATAAATTTACAATTGAAAAAAGGGTTTCTTATGAATAACGTTCTTTTGATCAAATGTGCCAACAACAAAATCACGCACGAACTAATTCAAATTGCTCCTCTCAAAATCAATCGAATACATACAGGTTATCTTTTAAACAGACGGTATCAAATGCAATAACCATACACAAGTATAGCTGTAAAGCGGAATGTATATATAGAGAGAAAACAATCTTTCCTAACAGACAACACTTCTAACGATCATACCCATCAATGTGTTTACTTTATTCATACAACCATCAATGTGTAAACAGAATGTGAGATGTTGGTTAAAGAAAACTCCCGAAACGTTTACATAAATTATCATAAAAAAACTATAATTCATGTAAAACTTGTCCATACACTATAAAAATAACAACCTCATCTTACGTTGCAGTATTTTTAGTGCCTCTCATTGACACTTGTCATATTTTAATCGACTATTTTTTGTTTTGTGATTTTAGATATGCTGAGCTGAGGGAAACTTACTATGAATACAAAATGCAGTTATATACGAGGGCTCTTTCATAGTTAACCGAAAAATGCCTGTAAAATCAGTGTTTTTATGCTAGATCAACAAAATTTTTGCACGTGTTCATACCTTGACTCGCCCTTCATTTCTCTACGTAACAGCCAAGTCTGTCAACACCTTTCTGCCAACGCCGCACCATGGAATAGATACCCTCTCGCAAGAAACTTCCGTCAAGGTTTTGTAGCCATTTCCGCACATGGTCAACAAGCTCTTCATCGTCATCAAAGCGCTTTCCTGCCAGCTCACTTTTCAGTGGCCCAAAGAGGTGATAATCAGATGGTGCGAGGTCTGGACTGTGTGGTGGGTGTGGCAAAATCTCCCATCCATATTTCTCTAGCCAACCTTGCGTCACTCGTGCTGAGTGGGCTGTAGCGTTGTCCTGTGGCAAAATGACCCCGTTGGTCAACTGCCCTGGGCGCTTTCTGCGAACGGCCTCCCTAAGCTTGTCAAGAGTTTGGCAGTACCTTGCAGCATTGATTGTTTCTCCAGGTTGTAAGGTTTCGAACATAAGAACAACACGACTGTCCCAGAAAACAGTTCCCATTATTTTCTTTGCTGACCGCCTGACTTTTAATTTCTTCTCGACAGGTGAGGATGGATGTTTCCATGTCATCGAATCTTGCTTTGTTTCTGGGGTGCAAGGGTGCAACCAAGTCTCATCACCTGTGACTATGCTGTCAAGAAAAGTCACATCGTACCCTAGAAAGTCTCCGCCGGCGTTGACAGTATGCCCATGAACCCTGCGTGAGCTCTTGCTTCTTCTCAAAAGTTCCCTGCAGATGTCCAATCTTTGTTCTTCATGATTGTCTGTCAATTGCTTAGGAACCCATCTTGCGCTGACTTAACTGTAGCCAAGTTCATCAATTTAATACAATTCTATAGGCAGAAGTTTCCGAAATTTCAAGTTTCAACTTCCTGTCTTGAAAAATAAGATCATCAACTCGCTTCACATTGTCTTCTGACGTCGCAGTTATCGAACGCCCTCTTTCTTCCCTGTCTGTCAAGTCGGAATGGCCGGCTTCAAACAAACTACACCAGTGATAAACTTGTGTACGGCTTATAACATGCTCACCATATACACTCTGAAGTTTTTTATGAATTTAGGTAGGATTCAGACTTTTGGCGTTCAAAAAACGTATGACAGCTCTGATTTCCTCCTTTGACCAAGTTTCAAGGTGGGCCGCCATCTTTAAAATCGTCTAGACATTCATTGTGCAAAATGATGCACTTCATAATTTCTAGGAATATCCGTAAGAAAATAAGGAATATCATGTCGTTTACATAATTAAAAAAGCTCTACTGGTTGCTGAGCAATGGGCATTTTTCGGTTATTTCTGAAAGAGCCCTTGTATTTACTTCTTTCATTGTCAATAGAATTAGCGTTGGGACTAAGAAGAATTAGTTAATTTTTTCACGATAACTAGCCGGTGCAGTGATAACAATTCGCATCTTTTAAATAACAAAGAAGAAAATAGTTGATGCTTGTAAGATTTGCGAGCAACTTGAGTTGAGATTAACTTTTTCTTGCTCTAAAAAAACTGTTACTTCTGAATTATCTTGATCAAGAATTTCCTTTTCTGTCCTCCCTCTATTTGAAATCCATCCTTAGCCAAGCACAGACAATATATCATAACTACAGAGATTTCTGTTATATTTTACCTAGTACATCACGTCCAGGAGAAAGACTGATTCACGTGTACAACACACACACAGATTATTCAGAAAGGACACGTTCCACAGTCCATCTTCCTTGTCATCACTACCAGGTTGGCTCCACACTTGCTTGACCCAGCCACCTTGTGGACTGATCACGTGCAGGGTGTGGCTCTCCATGTCAACGGTAAGAGTTGACCCATCCTGGTGGTGACAGCTGATACCACACGGCCATTGTACCTTGCTGACTGTTATAAAGAGAAGAGAAGAAGAAACCACGGTTTAAAATTTATGTTTCAGACAAAAGGGACATGAATGTTTAAAACTAAACAAAGGTTTTGTGACAGCATCAAAAATAAGTGTCTATCAAATATTTCGTTGTTTTTTAGAAGACAGTAATTAATATGCAAAATAAGAGCAGGATGGAACTGTTTCGGAAAAAATAGAGAAATTTTTCTAGATGATAAAATGCCGATTTCTTTAAAGACAAGTGTATGATCAATGCATTCTCCCTACGATGACTTATGGCTGCCAGACATGGTCAATGACAAAAGTTGTGGGACAAAAACTAAGAGCTGCTCTAAGAGCCATGGAAAGGAAAATGTTAGGATTAAAACTCACAGATAAAATTTCATGTAAAGAAATATGAAACAAGACTCAAGTCTCAGACATAGCGCAGTATATAGCAAAACAAAAATGGAAATGGGCCGGACACGTGGCGAGACTACAAGACAATAGGTGGACACTCAGAGTGACTGAATGGCAACCTAGAAATGGCAAAAGATCAAGAGGGAGACAAGCAAGACGATGGCGCGACGACATTGTGAGGACGATGGGAAATACGTGGACCAGAGAAGCGAAAGACAAAGAAGAGTGGAGACGTGGTGCGGAGGGCCTTATCCTGCAGTGGATGGACGGAGCCTGAATCATCATCAATCATCATCATCAATTAACCTGGTGCGCATTTATTTCACCGCTTTAGATTAAATTTGTCGGATATTGATTTTTTACAAAAATTAAAACTAACACCGATGTTGACCTCTAGGAAACAATACCTATGTGCTATGTAAATTTAAGAGCATCCAAAGGAGCAGAAGTGTTGGATTTTTGTTTACATATATGAGGCATTCCCAAAAGTTGGTCCATGAAACATGGACATTGAGGTGAAAAAATTAAACTCCCCCAAAGCACTTTAAATTGGGTCTATGGTATAGAGAAATTATCTATATTAAGTAATGTGAAAGAAAAAAGATAAAAAATGTTACCCTTGTAAAGGTAAAAGCCGTTATAGTTACAGCTCCCTTCATATTGAAAACATAACGATTCACTCCGATAGAAGTTTAAAATTCTAAAAGTATGCATGTTTTATGGGATATTTGTAGTAGGAGGTTTTAGGCTACCCATTATTGAAAAACTACAACAGTTTTTATGAGTTTCACTCAGTTTATTTTTTTGTAGAGGCAAAAATGTGCCGAGAGATGCTGTGTTTATGGGAACCCAATACTGAAAAGTTT
>BMAT01000399.1:74103-84234 GCA_019649035.1 Elysia marginata
AAGCAAATCTAGACAGTGCACTTCTTTGAATGAAAAGATTGACGTACATTTTTTTAGAATAGGTCTATCAGACCTCCTGCAGTTAAAATTCATCGCCAAAAACTGTAAGGTTGAATCGGGAAGAAAGTCATTTGAAAGGTAAAGTAGGTCACTAAAAGTGTCCACTTTTTAAAGCCTAGAAAACACGTCTTTTTTCTACAAAACCAAGAACTTCACAAAAGCGTGTGGTAGGATACGGATAAAGTTATCTATAGTATCTCTTTAATCATTTTTCAACATGAAACAAGCTTTTACCATGGGAAAAAGCTAAATTTAGACCTATCTTTATTGGGTTGAAGAAGACATGGTATAAACTGGACGAACTTTTGGGACAGCCTCATATACAATTGTTGTATCTCTCAAGTTTTAATATATCAATTTTATAACCTGCACTTGTTATACGCCCAAAACTACGAGATAATCAACTTTCAAAGGTATATCGCCCAAAGTTATATTGCTTTTATTTAATCTTTTTTTACGTGCAACACAAAAGCTCAAAAGTAATTTGCATCGAGATTATATAAACTGATGGTATGAAACTGAAACTTGCGACAAGAAGGATGTTGGTAATGATAGAGATCTTCTGTGGTTTTAAGTATTTTTGCTACCCTGTGTCCAGTCGGCACTCTTTTGTTATCTATAACATTTCAAACTTGTAGCAAATCTCAACTCTTAAAAATAAAATGCGATATATTTTATTACATTTAAAAATTGTGCTCTGTGGTTTTACTTTTTATCTTTCAAAGCCGAAGCGGAGCAAAGGACTTGCAAAAGACCAACTTGTATACAGTTTTTAGTTAGCTATATGATGGTTTAGAGAGCACATAACAATAAAAATTGTAAAAAGATTTATTGATTTTCAATGCCTCTTCTCTGTATGTAAAATAAGACATCAGTTGTAACTTTACAAAATTTTGCCGGGCAGATTGTGATACGTACGTTCGTGTCTGTAAACAACTGATCCGTCTGCCAGTTTCAGTTTAGCGATACTGTAATCATCAAAGGAAGTCATCACAAGATGCTGACCTGGCGAGACCTCCATGAAGTTAGGATATAAATCGGAACCTGAAGCAGACAGAAAGAGACAGAGAACGCTGGCTTAACATAGTAATCTAAACACGAGAGACGAAATTTAACTGATTGATTTAGAACCATTTACTAAAATGTAGTTCATACATCTACTGTTACATTTGTCTACAATAAAAAAAATCGAAACATTTATAACCGAAAGAAAAGATATACAGAGATTTAGTATTAAACTCAAATAGGCCTACACGAAGCACAGACAGAAACCAACCAACCACGTGGACAGTTTTATATGAGAAAGTTTTCATTGCTATCAAGAAAGTGTGGTTTTTTTTGACAATTTGTGCCGGAATAAACAAAAACTGATCACGTATATATAATGTTAATATTTGATCGCTTTGATGACAAAATGTTGTTATGGCTTACCTCAGAAAGGTATGGCGCTTGCGAATTCAAAACAAATGCCATGCTGTTTTCTTTATTATCAACACAATCGGTTCAGATTTTCGCTAACAGGTTTAATATCTTTTTTATATAATAAAATGTCTGTGAGTGTGTTTGTGACCTTCTCTTTGGACGCTAACACTACAAAACGCGCAGCTTTCAATTTTGGCCTAGATATTCTAGGCATACGAGGGTGGATCAATATATTTTGAGAGTTGCTCTGTATTTTCTAAACTGTTAATGATACGTACATGAAACTTTCACAGTCCTTCAAAATACTCTCCATGGCTCTCTATGCAACGGTTCAACGTGATCTGCCACTTCCGGGACGCGCCTTGGTAGTCTTCTTCCGGTATGGTCCGCGGCTCTGAATTCACTGCTTTTGCGAGGTCTTGAATGCGGTGAAACTTCCGTCTAGCTAACTGTCCTTCAGAATCGGAAACAACCAGAAGTCACATCATGCCAAGTCGGGACTGTAGGCGGGGTGGGGCAAGACTTGAATTCCTAGCTCCCGCAATGACTCAGTTGTGGCCCTTGCTTTATGGGGACCTGCATTATCATGAAGAAACAAGGTCTTGGAGGTGCTAACCTTTGATCGCTGCTCATTGATTGCTGATTTCACCTGAGAAAGCACATTCTGGACATAATAGGTGGCAGTCATTGTAGTGTCTTGAGGCAAAATGTCCACTGCAAGCGAGCCCCTGTAATTGAAGAATAGCGTGAACATTCTCTTTCGGCTTTGAAATCCTGGACGCGACATGGCTGGTCTGTCTACTTGCCCATCTAACCACATGCGATTGAGGCGTTTCGGTGGATTGATAAAGAAGAGTAACCAAGTTTCATCACCTGTGACGATGTCGGAAAACCTTTTGGGGCCATGCAGTTTAACCATACTGTATTCAGCAATTCCGTTGCACAACGAACCCTCTCTCTCTCTCTCTCTTTTGATCTACCGCTAACAAATGGGGTATTCATCGGGCGCATACCTTTTTCATACGGAGATATTCAGTTATGTTGGTATGATTTGTACTATACGAAAGGCCGTTAGCGTTGCTTAATTCTCGCACAGAGATATGGGAATCCTCATCAATGTCCTTCTTGGTAGAAGCAATAGTCTGCTCGTTCACACATGATTTTGATCGCCCGGGACGAGGGCAATCAGAAAGTGACTAATTACCTTCATTGAATTCCTTTACCCAACTGCAAACAGTTTGATAAGAACAGGCACATTCCCCACAGACAGTCTGCAAAGTTTCATGGATCAGCTTTGCGGGTTCACCAAGTTTACAGCGTATGAAAATGTAGAATCGCATGTTTTCCTTAGTGAACTCCATCTTGATCTCTGCAGAGCTATTAACCGCATGTTTTCATGACGTCATAAAATGGATAGTGACAACGTCACATGGAATATTTTCATTTGGTTCGACAGTACACAAGCTGATGATCATTTTCATATATGGCTTGACCACCTAAGGTCGTGCATTTACAAACAGGAAGGTCACTCTCATTACTTAATGGTCCACCCTCGTACTCGGGGTTGTACTCTTTAGAATTGAAAACGAAGACAGCTATTTTTTTTCCATTTGGTACCAAAACCTTAATTCGCACAAAAACCTATATCTAGCCATGATGGATTTTTACTTGAACGTCGAAGTGCGTCCATGACATCACGCGTCAGGCTGGTGCAGATGAAAAACTTTAAACCATTACGAAAATAACGTTAGTGCGCAACGCAAATTCGAAGGATAGTAAAATTTACGAATGATTTTTATGCCATTCCGTGCGCGTCACTGCTAATGTAAAAGCTAACGCAGTTTGGAACACGGAACACATTATGACATTATGAATAAAAATGTTCACGAAACTTTGTCTTTAGGCTGTTGCGCATGGCTCTATGATTGTTCACAATGATAAACTAAATCTAGACCAACTTTTTTCTGGCGCGTGTGATTTATTGTCACTCTTCAAGCCGTGATAGATTTTATGAACTAATAAACGTTAAACACACGTCTTCATTTCTATTAAAATGACAATTGAGACGAAAGTCTTCTAAATTACCATATCAATGAAACTTAGAATGTTTTTTGTTAAAACATTTTTCTCTGCTTGCTAGCCTATCATATCATGTAATGACAGTCATACATAGCCAGCCTAATCTAGAGTCTATATCTATAGTCCAGTATCTCCCTATATTGAGATGACGAAGAGGGAGATATCTACAGAGATAGAAAGAGAGAGAGAGAGAGAGAGAGAGAGAGAGAGAGAGAGAGAGAGAAAGACAGAGAGAGAGAGAGAAAGAGAAAGAGAGAGAAAGACAAAGAGAAAGACAGAGAGAGAAAGAGAGAGAGAAAGACAATAAGAGAAAGATAGAGAGAGAGAAAGAGAGAGAGGGGAAATTTAATTGAATTAAATAGTTTATTGTTAGGCCATTTGCCCATGAACAATGTAAAATACAATTAGTAAAAAAATGTATACATGTGCATTATAAATACATGAAACTCTCAAAAAAAATGATAGGGGATACAATGTATAGAGAGCATCGTACATTTTATATCCATTGCAAGTCATTAGTCCTTATCAAAATACCAATGGGAGCAATACTGAATTGAATAGAAAAATGAATAGTTTTTTATGATCTAAAAGGATGAGAATAAAATTCTATAAGGGTAGCTATGTAACATATCTAAAATCTCAATCACTTGGCAAATATTATAAATGTATATATCCAACACAGCTTATAGCTTATAAATATGTTAAACAATATTTTTTACACTGTTTCCTCTGCTCCTAAACGTCAAAAGTAAAAGTTTGGTGACATTTTTAAAGATTTTGGCACCGGTTAGAAATATAATCAATTCTAAATTAGAGACAAATCATGTAGTAAGGATATTGAGATATTTTGCTCTGATAGCATAAAAGACTATAAAAAGAACTTAGCTTATGCCGTTCAGTTTCTTCCTCTTTTTTTTTGCACATAGGGCATAATGTGTCACCATTTGGAGTGTGCCTAAGTCTATGGGAACTTATTGGTGGGACTCTGATATTTAGTATGAATATCTTTAAATGATTTGAATGTAGGCATACACAACTATTTGTCTGGTTCTAGAGGGTTTTTAATACCATAATAGAAAAAAAACCAACCGCTTTCAAATAATTTTGCCCACCTTTTCTAGTGAACGGTATCTTTAGCTCTTTGTTTAAACTCTGCCAGAACACTTTTTTATTAGCAACACCTCAGAATAACCAGACTTCAACAAACCCATGAGCACATAAGAGGGTTGCATATTGCTGACCCAGTTAGATATTCCTTTTTTATGGAGGCCAGTTAGCGTAGTAAATGCTTGGTGGCAATACCTTTTTTATCTGGAAGTTTCGATAACTTTAGGCAATATTTTATACATTTAGTCTTGGTGTTAACTTTTAAGGGATACCTTCTAGTCTCGCCATAGAGAATGGAGTTAGGAATAAACGTAGATACATTTAGATATCTTTATAAAGCAATTTAATGTAGGCGCCTTCTCAATTTCTGTCTTTTCTTAAATACCCCAAAGTTTGGTTTCAAAGGAAAGGATTGGTTGAATTTTTACATTGAATAATTTGATGAAGACAGAAAGATCACGACAGTTTAGTTTGTCAAGATAACGCAGAATTTCAAAAACAATTTTTTTTTTTGCTTTTGCTGTTCATATTAAGATGAGGTTCAGCTAAGCCAAAGTATGTGTAAGAGTTGACAACTTTTATAGGCGCAAAGCTGTAATGCCATTTTTAGTGCCGTCTCAATTGACCACTGTTCCTAAAAAACAACAATCTAAGTTTTGTCTAAATTAACAGTTAGACCTATAACCTGTTGATTGTGCAGTCCTACAATAGAATCAGACGACAGGATCAAATTATCAGTAAAAATTAAAAGGAACATTACACATAATTTTTGCATCAGTTAAAAAAAAACATGTTTTCCTCTCGTGTTCACAATCGTAGCTAACTTATTTATGAAGACTAAAAAGAACATTCGGCTGATCATACAGCCTTGTTTTAAACCATTAGGACAGTCAAAGTAAAGTGTTAGATGTTCATACTAGTTTCGCCTTTTACCGCTGCATTGACCTGAGAATATATTCCTTCGAGAGCCTTTAATCTTTTTGCTATGAGCGCCATTGTTGCGAAGGACAGAACACAGAGCGTTTCTATTTACATTCTCAAAAGCCTGTTTTATAATCAAGGAACACTGCTTAAAGCTTTCTCTTCTTACTAACAATGTTTTTTTGTTTTATGGCATTAGGTGTAAATATATGGTTGATAGTAGTATAGTAGAGTATCTTGAGCGGAATCCTGCCTGTTCTTCGATAACTTTATTATTCGACCCCGCCGACGTCAATTATCTGTTGTTTAAAATATGTATGTAAACTTTACTGACGAATGAGGTAAGCGCAATAAATTATAGATGTTGGGGTCGTTAGGGCCCCTTTTATAAGAAGTGGTAAAAAAATCAATTTCTGCCTTTCAAAAAGACATTTACCTGCGTCGAAAATGTATTGGCAAAAAACAAGGAGATATGGGCAGATGATGGATTTAGATGTTCTAGAAATTTCGGTAATATTGTACCCGGACCGGATGTCTTCTCTTGTTTTAGATGACGTATCGCATCATCGATATCTAAAGAAGTTATGGGGTTTCTTAGGTAGGAACCTTTGTTTTGTTCTTCATTGCATTCGATATTGGCTGCATGTTCACACATGGGTGGATCATTGCTATTGGCTTCAAACAAAATCTTAAAGTAATGAAACCTCTGGCCAGGTGTAACTGTACCACTTTTAACGGTTTTAAAAGTGACGATGTGAATTTGTTTTCCAGAACAGGGTAGTACTAAAAACTTTTTCAACGATATATTTTCATCAGACCGCGGAATAAAAAGTATTCTTCATATTTAATATTTTTTTTATAATCTCTACGTGCATCTACATACACCTTGCTCGACTCGTATTTCTTGTCAGTACAAAATCGACCAAGACATGCTTTAACTGTTTTATTTTACCTTCTACACTCTGTATCCAACCACGCTTATCAAAATTTAGGCCTGGTGTCGTCAATTCCGGTTTTTATTCTTTAAGACATACAGCTACTTGCTACTTGCATCAGATCAGAAAAAAAAGTGTCTGACTTGTTGGGGGCTTCTGACGAACGAAACTCGTATGTGAAACTCTCATTTTCAATACTATCAAATACGGCTTTGATTTGCTAAATAAGATCCGAGTAGCTGGATATTGGAGGTGCGGGCGTTAAAGTCACCACAAAATAGAAATGAGCATTTATATTTTTTGTACAAGCTAGCGAGACATTCGTCTACTTGTTAAATTAAGTTGTTATCAAATATTTTTAATAGTGAGGGGAGTCAACCGGAGGATTCTATGTGCAAACTAAAGAATATCATGTTGTTACTTAAAGCAAGAATATTGTTGTAATCGATCTTCATTCCGGAAATAAAGGGAAATAAATGATTTTTAAACATCGACTAGAAAACCGCCCGAGTAGCGTCCTCGCACCAACAGTTTTATACCTGGAGACCAGAAGTGTTTGAGGTCTTTAAAAACATTGTCAAGTTTAAAACATGGACCGGTGAACGTTTCTATTACGCTATGTCAAAAGACTCAATATATTCTAAAAATGATGACTCACTCAGTTTTTGACAAGGTCGTCGATATTATAGCTTACGGTTCTAATTTGTGACAAATTGCCTTGTAAACATCATCTAAAAGAACACATTTTAAACGTCTGTTCTCTCGGTCGCTATGTGTTTGGCCTGTGTGTTGGGCACAGGTGCCTTCGATTCGTATGTGTGCAGTCATTTTGGCGTCGGTTGTTTGCATTTTAACGTCTCTTTTCAATTACAAGGTTATATCAGAGACGGTGCTTGAAACAATTGAAAGCGTGCTGCCACACTGTGATGTAAGGAGCAATTGCGTACACCAGACCCAGCCGCATTATCCTGACACCGGGCCGACAAGACTTAACACTAAATACATAATGCCAGACTATAGGCGGATCATCTGCTGATACCAATTTTAAAGTCCTTGGTTTGACTCGGCCGTGGACCGAACCACGCACCTCCCGATCTCTGAGCGAATGTCTTTACCGCTAGGCTACAGAGCGGGTAATCATTTTGGCGATTACAACAGACACTCACATAATCAAAATAGGTACCTGGAACGTTAGGACACTTTACGGAAAAGGAAAGTTTGACAATGTCAAGTCAGAAATGACAAGAATAATTATCAAAATTTTAGGCCTAGTAGAGGAGCGTTGGATTGATGCAGATGTTTAAAAAAGCCGACCATACAATTGTTTAATCAGGAAGCAACGACCATTAGAGAGGTGTATGAATATTATTAGATGTCTAACAATATCAGGGTCTTAAGGGGTATTGCAGGTTAACGAGCGTATACTCACCAGACCCAGCGGTAACAACTTTTGATATTTGCATAACTCAAATTTACGCCCCCACTTCAGAACACCCCAGCGACGAAATTGAAAAATTATACGAAGAACTAGACAACGTCAAAAGAGCAAATAGAGAGCACGGACATTTCTCATGAAATTGGGGATAACAACGCACGCGAGGAACGTCTGGTGGAATAGTGCAGCGAACATGATTATTTCATAACGAAAACATGGTTCCAGAATCAACCACGCAGATGTTGGACTTGTATGAGCCTCGGCAATCGCAGCAGAAACCAAATTGATTTTATTATCGTCCCAAAACGTTTTACAAAAATTTGTAATTCTTTCCTCCAAATCCATGCCAGGTGCCGACTGCAAGAACGACCATGTCCCGGTCGTATGCGTAATGCGCATAAAGCTAAATAAATTTTTAAAAGTCCAAATAAACCTCAAAATTTCAATGGGACGCTTTGAAGTAGACGTTAAACTGAAACGGAAAATTAACGTAGCCATTGAGAACAAATTCGTAGTTTTAGACGAATAAACCGAAGTAGAACAAAAATGGGAACAAATGAAAGGGAGCCTGAAATAATGTACTGAAGAATTTATACCAAGTAAGAGGGTAGGGAGCACACAAATGGAAGAGCCCGGAAATTCTAAAATTGATAAACAAAAAAAGGAACAACAATAAAAATCCAGACACAAAAGTTAAAGAACTTTAAAAGGAAAGTGAAGGACCTGTTCAACGAAGCAAAAGGCCTCTGGATAACATGTGAATGCATTGAATTCCAGATATACAGCAACTCTTCAAACAGTAAAACATTTAATGTTTTCACAATCAAATTAAAGATGTCGTAGGCCGAAAACCCAGCCACAAATCTGGTTGCATCAAATCACGAGAGGACGGATCTCATGGACATGATGAAATCCTGAAGAGATGGTCACAATACATCGAGGAACTGTTTGATGGTGTGAGAGGCCCCCAACCCCCGATTTGGAATATTGAAGGTCCTCCATTATGGAAGAAGAAGTTCAAAATGCAATCAGAATAATGAATCGTAATTAAGTAACCGGCTAAGATGAAATTCCCGTAGTAGAGACATTTGATGCCTCATATGAAACATGTCTGGTCCACTTCACTGAACTTCTAAACCTCATCTACGACACAGGACAGTGGCCATCAGACTTGAAACAAATCAGTATTTATAACTGTCCAAAAAGCCCTGAACAACTGAGTGCGAAAACCATCGCACAATTATTCTCATGAGTCATACCACCAGAATTTTGCTCCGCATTGTCATGACCCAAATAGGAAGCAAAGTCAGCCCCCAAATAGCAGAATCCCAATTTTGTTTTGTGCCCCACAAAGGAACGCGAAACGCTATCTTCACACTCTTAATGCAGATGGAAAGAGCTGTTGAATCCAACACGAGGTCTACCTCTGTTTCATAGATTATTCAAAAGCTTTTGACAAGGTGAAACACTCGTAATTTTTCGGGATATTAGATCAACTGAACATTGATGGCAAAGACCTCATAATCCTCAGTTATCTGTACTGGGAACAAGTGGCCGCAATCTGCATCGACGGGAAATACGATTTTCTGAAATCAAGAGAGATGTGAGACAAGGCTGTGCACTGTCTCCCGATCTATTCAACATATAGAGCAAAGTAATCCTTCGCAATATCACCAACATGGAAGGTGACAAGGTGGGAGAAAGAAATATTACGAATTTTAGATATGCCGATGAGAGAGAGAGAGAGAGAGAGAGAGAGAGAGAGAGAGAGAGATGTAATGTCACACATAGTGATCCCAAAAGGAGGAAACATTTTTAATGGTGGTAACTTTTTATAATCGGAAAAAGGTGAGAAAAACCTAGAGCGCGAGTTTTGGAAGGGTTAGGGTTAGGGGCCAAATGAAGAAAGAAGGGAGAGCTGTGAGAGAAAAGACAACAGACAGAAAATGTTGGCGTTAGAGTAAAAAATATCATTGAAGGTAAAAAAAATGTCTTGAAAACTGTAGGTGATATTACTTTATTTTACAACTATAACAATCCGCCGAGGAGCGCAGGTCTTCTGCAGTTAGTATTATACAATCATACTGAATAACATTAATCTTATCGCTTGTGAAATTTTAGTAATCGAATAAAATCCAGAAAGATATTCATATGCAACGCATGTGAGATAAT
>BMAT01000399.1:87694-100800 GCA_019649035.1 Elysia marginata
CCTTTTTTTAATGAGTTTTCAGTGAAACGTGGTATAACAGCAGAGAAGGTTTGTAACAACAAATTCACAAGACTATAAATAACATTATGAATTATTTATCATCATGTTGCAAGAAGTGAAAGATAAAGAAGGGTGTGTCGATTTCTACTGTTGTCGGTAATGTGCTAGTTACTCTCTCTCTCTATCTCTCTCTCTTTCTCTCTCTACCCCCCCCCCCTTCTCTCTCTCTCTCTTTCATCTTTTGTTTAACAAATTCGTGGTTTATCATAAAAAATGTAGTATATGTACATGTGTCAACTGAACTATCTACATAAATTGGAATAGTGATAAGGACAGAGCCAGTCAACAAACTCTATGCTAGTGTTGACGCTAAGAGGGTTGATACGTATCTATGCAGTCTATATTATGGTAAAAAATTAATTTATATATTATATTCTTTATAAAATCAATTAGTGCCCAAAGTTATTCTGCAAGTTCTAAAGTATGATAATCAGGTAAAGGTAGTAGTATAAGAAATCATACTAAGATTGTTCTATAAAAATCGTAACGGTAAAGTTAACGCTGGAGGATTTATAAGGTACATGTGTAATAGATACATTAAGATGGTAATGCTAAAAAAAAACAATCGCAACACTGATGTTGATAGTAAAGAAAGATCAATTACTATAAGAAAAAAATAACAATAATAATATAAAAAATATTACTGCTGCTGCTGCTGCTGCTGCTGCTGCTACTACTACTACTACTACTACTACTACTACTACTACTACTACTACTACTACTACTACTACTACTACTACTAATTATAATATTTTTATTAATAACAATAAAATAATAATAATAATAAAATAAATAATAATAATAATGATAATAATAATAATAATAATAATAAAAATAATAATGAAAACAATAATAATAATAGTAGTAAAAATAATTATAACAATAATAATAATAATTATAATAATAATAGTGAAAATGATGATAATATATTAATACTACTGCCAAACATATAATGTATCAATCATGAATATTATTGTAGTAATTACATGTATATCCAGCTGGTGCAGCAAAATGCTATGCATATAAACTTTCCATGGGCAAAAAAGATTGACCTAGCAAAGGTATTCGTACAATAATATGACAGTATTATAACTTGTTAAACCACTCAAAAATCAATATGCGTCATGACTTAATGTTTCATCTATAAAAGAGTTCAAGTAACCTGCCAATGGTAATAACAGCAATTTTAACGCAAACATAATTGTTATAAGGATAAAAAAGAAGAAAAAACTTCTGTCACAGCAAGAAAAAAGACAATGGCGACAATAATAACATTGATAGTAAATTTAGTACAAGTAATGATATTGAAGTTTGGAAGGAAGTTGGTATAAACTAGAATTATTTCCAGAAGAATAGAATCATTATATAAAGGTGAAATAAGCGTCAACAAGAAAAATTTTGATAGTCTGTCAACGGTAGTAAGAGTAGTGGTTATCGCACTGATAAAATCTACCACAATAGTACTAAAACTAATGGGAACATTAGTTGTACCCTAAACAAGGATAAAATTTTTATAAACAATGCAATAATCATATTAGAAAAATCAGTACGATAATTATGTAGTAATTTAAGTATATTTATCTTGTACCATCAATCACTGGAACAAAAGTATTGGAATATGTAGAAACGAATAAAGCAAACTATACTAGAAATAATAAATCAGTCGTGTTGTTGCATATGTATTGCTAGTTATCCTCATGTACAATTGGCTATCCTTTTTGCTTAATTTAGATGGCGTTTGTTAATAAACTTAGAGAACATGACATTGTGTTTTTGAGTGAGGCATGGACAAAAGAAGAGAGCAAAATGGAATTGACTTGGTATGATCAAATATATAAACATAGACAAAGGAAGAAAGCAGGAACGCGGGAATCAGGTGGAATGGTATGTTTAGTAAGGGAGGAAATATCTAAAGGAGTGGAAGAGGTGAGCTGGAAGTTTGAAGATAGTATATGCCTAAAGCTCTGTAAAGATTTCTTTGGGTGGGAGGAAGATTTGTTTGTGTTGTCTGTGTACATGAGACCTTTAAACTCGACCCGCGCTGACCTAGATGTTGATGATAGTTGTTATGATGACTTAGTGGAACAAATGGCAGTTGTGAGTGACAGAGGCAATGTAATTGTGGCAGGTAATTTGAACGCGCGAACTGGTGAACGACAAGAATGTCTGATTGGAAATGAGAAAGAAATAAAAGAGTCCGATGTTTTGTCATTACATGATATTGTTAGAAACGATTGTTTGTTTACACCTGAAAATCTTTTGCACAATGACTGCTCAGTTTTGCGTTCAAATGTTGAAAAGAATGTCAACAATTATTGAGTGAAACTACTTCAACTATGTGAAGCCTCTGATCTGATTATTTTGAATGGGAGAGCGGGTGGGGACAAAGGGGTGGGGGCGCATACTTACCATTGTTCACGAGGCACAAGTACTATTGACTACGTATTGTGTTGTAGGGGAGCTCTTGGGTGTGTCACTAATGTTACTGTAGAAACATGCTGCGAATTTGCGGATCATTGTGCCGTCCCCTTTCAATTAAAAAGGGGTGTTAATGTTGAACAGAAGGGTAGATGGGGAGATGAAGAGCGGGTAGGTGATAGAAAGATTTTCAAATGGAGAGAGGAGTTCAAAACAAATTTTGTTGAGACTATTTCTAGTATTGAAATTACTAAAATTTCGAAGGACCTGACGGAAAAACTAAAAGAAAACACAAGAGCTCCTCAGGTCAGCAAGGAAGGCTTTGTTTGCTCTGAAAAAATCGATAGCTAAAAACTCAGAAATTTTGCCCTATACCGCACTTCAACTTTTTAGTAGCACTGTTGAACCAATCCTGAATTATTGTGGCGAAGTGTGGGGCCTTTCTAAAGCAGATCCTATCGAAAGATTTTATTTCGCATGCCTAAAATTAATTCTTTGTGTAAAGAGTAGCACCCCAGCTGTTTTGTATACGGTGAACTAGGAGTTTTTCCATCATTTATCCAACGAAAGGTTAAAGTCATAAAGTATTCGTTAAAATGTATTAGCGGTGATCGCAAAAGTCTTTTTCCATCGTCAGTGTACGAACAGTTATTGAAATTGTCTCATGATAAACCAAATTGTATTACTTGAGCCACGCTTGTTAGAGATGTTTTAAATAAATGTGGATTAGGGTATGCCTGGATTAATAAGTGTGTTGGTAATGAATCGCAGTTTCTATCAATTTTTAGAGAACGAATTAGAGATATTTATTTGCAACACTGGTGGGCTGAGGTTGAAGGTAGCAGTAGTTTATGATTGTATAAGCATGTTCAGTCCTCTTTTTGTTATGAAAATTTAATGTATTTAAGTGTTTGTGTAAAAACGCATAGAATTTCCTTAAGTAGAATTCGTCTTAGTTCCCATGCATTCAATGTTGAGAGGGGTAGGTGGGGGGACAAAAAGAGTACCTGTAAATAAAAGATTATGTAGCGTCTGTGAAATCGTTGAAGATGAATACCATTGTTTGATTGAATGCAGTAAATTCAAAGAATGTAGACTAGGGTGTTTGCCAGCGAAGCTTGCAGAGAAACCAAGTATTTTTTTACTTTATCAACTTTTGAAAGACTGAGAATGAACAGAACTTAAAATGCTATCTGCTTTATGTGCGCGAGTGTTGAGAGATTACACGAAGAGTGTCACGTGAATGAGAGTTTTCCGGCTGCGTAGCGCAAGCGTGTATATATCTAATTGGTGATTGTATTAAATTTGTTAATTGAACTTGAAAAATATACCCGAAGATCGAATGTTATTCTACATTTATATTGATAAATTGGCCTCTGGCGTAATAAAACTATTGATTTGAATTTAATTGTCTTAAATTGATTGCAAGCAACTCTAAATAACACGGGGCTTACAGCACAACCCTGTCGTATTCCATGTTTAGTTTTGAAGATGTTGGAAAACCAGCCTCCATTTTTAATTGTGCATTTTGTGCTTGTGAGGACTGTTTTCATATATTTTTGAAATGTTGGGCTGAAATTAAGCCGCTGTAAAGATGACATTATAGCTTTTTTACTAATTGAATAGAAGGGTTTTTTATAATCTAAGCTGACAACTAATTCTTCAAGTAGCTATTTATCTGCATATTTTATTATATCATCAATCAGTCTAATACGTGAGCAAAACTTCCTGCCTTTCACAAATCCAAATTGGTTTTCGTTTACTATTTTTGTGATGTGAAGTTGCAGTCTGGATGCTAACGCTTTTGTAAATATTGCATAGTATGTATGTGTCAGGGTAATTAGTCTCCAGATGGTTAGTTCGGCTCGACTGGTGTATTTTCCTCTATGAACTAAATAAAATGTCCTCTGTGTCTTGTCTGTTTAGTTCTTAATAGTAAAATTTATTTCTTTCAATAAGCTTGAGGGATCTTTTATTTCTTTCCCATTTGGACCCATAATGGTTTTTATGGTATTTGCCTCAGCCTTTTTTTTCTCGCCTTCCTCAATACTTTTTATTCTAGATCGAACTATTGCCCCCTCTGTTTTGTAGAGGTTTTCAATTTCGATTTTCTTTCTTTAGTTTAAGATAGTTTTCTTGCAGATCTTAATTGTATGGGTCTGCAACAATTGGCTTGTTATAGTATTGAGTTCGGCTTGGGGGTTGTAGAGTACCGGTATTTCATTTTTCTTCTAATTTTTAATTGTGCAATATTCTAAGCATTCTTTTCAGCTGCTAATTTCAAGGGTTTCCGTTTTGAGCGGCTATCAAAACTTTCTCGTGCACCGCCATCTCGACTGTCCTTCATGCAAGTATTCATTGAGTTTAGATAATTATTATGTCTCTATACCTAGGCTTTCATTAAACTGCCGTTTTCCGAATCATTTGTAAAAGTAACATTGTTCTCAGCAGACAAATAGACACCATGTTTCTACAAAACTTGATAAACGCTGAAATTTTTGTATGTTGTGGGGGCGCCCGCTATGATATGTAAATCAATTTTTAGAGCTGAATTGAAGTCCCCAATAGACTCTCACTAAATTGAAGTCTCCACAGACTCTCTCTAAATTGAAGTCTCCACATACTCTCTCTAAATTGAAGTCTCCACATACTCTCACTAATTTGAAGTCTCCACAGACTCTCACTAAATTGAAGTCTCCACAGATTCTCACTCAATTGAAGTCTCCACAGACTCTCACTAAATTGAAGTCTCCACAGACTCTCACTAAATTGAAGACTCCACAGACTCTCACTAAATTGAAGTCTCCACAGACTCTCACTAAATTGAAGTATCCACAGACTCTCACTAAATTGAAGTCTCCACAGACTCTCACTAAATTAAAGTCCCCACAGACTGTCAGGTTTTCTGTATCGAGGAAGGCGTGTCTCTCGTCGGGCCGTATACATTAAAGATTGTGTAGTGATTGGATTCCCACTTAAAACAATCGCGGGCTGTATAGTTGTTTTTTTTTCTTTCGGGTTGTTTTTCTTCACTCGTTCGCTTCTGTCTTTCTCAACTTCCTCCGTTAACCCTGTCCGATCTTTGGTTCGTTTACCCTCGCCTCAGGGTTCGTGCAGACCAAAAACACCGAGCCGAGCCCAGCCTTGGAGCTAGTAATGAGCACGGCCTATCACTAAAGAAGGACCTTGCACTACTGTTGACAAAAGTGCTTTTTTTCTGAACACGGCGCGAGCTCTTTTTGATGCAGTAGACTAGGTTTCTAAGGGCGTTTTGTTGGATTGCGCGTTGCTTTGATTTCTTGTCTTATCTCCCTTGTTTTGATTTTTTTGGCTTTCTTCCTCTGTCGCATTTTCTCGTTCTTGCGCTTCTATATCTGCGGCTTCTTCTTTTCGTCTTTTTGTTATGTCTTTGTCTAATCCAGACCGGCCTGCAGATCCATGGTTTTTTGCACTATTTTCTTGTTCTTTACAGAACCAAAAGGCTGCTAACTTGTCGATTTTGGCAGTTTTTGGAAAAGGAAACAGAAGCTAACTCTGCGTAGCTGAATCTCCTACCGCTCTTAAAGCGCGTGAGGCCTCCTTCTTTGTCGCTATAATTCTCTTCTTTCAGTAAAGATTTTTGGATTACGCTGAGACGTTTTAGCATGTCCTCTATTTCGTTGTTGGAGAGAGGGGGTGTTTCCTATAATTGGTTTGATTACTGGTAAATCTCAATCTCCATGGACAATGAATAGGTTTTTGTCAAGAATTTCCACTGTTTGTTCTCCAGTGGATATGCTTTCAAAAATAAGGTGACGTATGGCCTCTCTGGTTGTTGGATAGATCCTCCAAAGTCCTGCGTTTTATGTGCTCCTAAAGTGGAGTTGGTTTTTTTCCAGACGTTGCCTTGCATGACAAATATACTTCCAGCCCGTCGATAAGTGTTTCATTCTATCGCAGACTCTTGACAGGCAAAAAGTAGGCAGAGGGGCGACCGGTCGCAATTATTGAGATTGAGCAAGCGAGCAGCTGTAAAGCAGCTCTAATAAACTTGTGGTGTACAAGATGGAAAAAACTCTTGAGAGCGTCACAAGTAGCTAAAAAGAAACGATAATACTTATCTGTGCCACAATATTAATCTAGACCATACAAAAAATCAGTATTCTTCAAGAAACCACCTATACATTCAGCACTCCACAGAGAACAGAGAAAAAATATGACTTGTCATAGATAGGTCACCGGAACTACTCCCATTTTTAGATGTATTAAAAATATTAAAAATTGAAAGAAAAAAGTGGTTTTTCGTATCATCTAACATTCCAAAACATATTGTTTCTATTGTAGCATAAAACGTTTAAAACGACTAAGATAAAAATCGTATGTCACCTGCGTGTTGAAAAGTTTCACACATGAATTCCAGGAATCCGCTAGAAGTACTAGACCACCAGGCAGCAGTTTCAGGTCAGCTATATATGGGTTATAGGCATCACATACTGCTTCAACTGAGAAACTCAACCTCAAGCTGTACACAAACAATGAGAAATATTTTAAATAAAAGATTGTTGAAGTTTGAAGTAATAAGAACAAGAGATCACAAGAGACAGTATACTCGTAGTTCACTTTATTTTTTTCTCATCAAGTTTAAAACAGATGTAAAGATAAAACAATATTAAAACTCTGCAGACAATATTAAAGCTCTGACTACGAGTCATAAATTAGGGGAAATTGAGACACTAGGTGACAAATTAGATAATCTTGAGAAATTTCATCTATTAACAAATAAAGAAAAACTAAAGCTACTTATATGGAAGTTCTAACTTAAATTTAGGAATTACCAAATTCAATTTAAAAAGGATGAAAAAGGAACAATTATGTCGTTTACTTAGGAATTTGCATCCACAATTTACAGTTGGGTTTTCTCTCTTTTTCTTTTAACTACACATTTTGCTGTACTTCAATGTATAAATACATGCTTTTTAAAATGAAAATTTACTGTTAAAAATCCTATTCTCACATACTCATTCATGTTCAAGAAATGAAATGTCTACAGCCAGGCGAAAATGAGGAATGCGTTTCTTGTAGAATCTAACACTGTAGACCGTGTTGAATATTGCGAAAAAAAATCTGCAGGTTTAAAAAATCGACCAACATTAAAAAGGTAGCAGGTTAGATTTGTGGTGCACGATATTTTTTTTCACTTCCTTATGACCCAAACAGACTGATTGAATAACTTGTTCACTGGAAACTCTGCAAAAACTTTGATATTTTGTTCTAGGAGATTAAAAAAATAAGGCCACTTTTTGTCGTCCACGATGCTGTATCAGTTAAATGTGTCCCTGTCGATTTCACAGGACGATAAAACTGATAGGGGCACAGTCAAGCTAAATGCAATGGACACGTTGTAAAAATATCGACAATAAAACGCAAACACACAGACACAAGTTAAATCTAACCTTAAGCTCTGGATAGGTCCACCAAGAGATGTTGCTGTCGCAGAGGCAGACGCCAAGCTGGATGGTGAACTGGTCGTTGCTGTTGTGACCTGGGAAATCTGACTCATGGGACACAGTAAAATTTGAAAATCAAACAATCAATGCTATATTTCATAAACTTTAAATGTTTAGCCAAAAAACTCTAAAAAGAAAGAAAATTGTGATCTAGGGTGTTTTTTTCGAGAGTAGTGTGAAAATGATAAAAAAAATTCCAATGACAAAACCAAGAAAAAGAAACAGTTTTACCCGAGGCTTGAGTTTCCAAAGCTTTCGGAGTCCCAAGATTTTTTGGCCATTTAATGCAGTGGTTTCGCTTAGCTGAAAGCAAAACAACATTAAATGTGAAATTTGACCTCAAAATTTGGACAAATTAGCATCATAATCAATTTCCAGACCATAAAAACAATAGAGCAAATTGCAATAACAAAACCGATCAATAAATTTAAAATACATGTACTTCAAGTAAGCATAATTCCGTTCTAAAGTTACAAAAAAGACATACACAAAAAAAATCTGTAATCATTTCTGGGATAGCTATGTTTTTAGGGCAAGAAAAAAGAAATGACTCTTAATGCTTTTATAATCTTTTAGCATAGAATTCAGCTATAGCAGTTTGATAACGACTCCGCTCTCCATCTACAGTTACAGACCAGCCTGTATTAGTCAAATGTTTCCTCTGTATTGATGTTTCTCGTACACAGTCCGAAATAATATCGATGATACAGCTTTAGATTTCATTTATTTAGGCATAAAAAAGACTTCTTCAAAGCGTCAAAAAGCGGAAATTAGAGACCTTTAGCACACACACCGTGTCTCACTACGCGTACGTGAAAATCGGGAAAGCAGATTGAGAAACTAAAAATAATAAAACCATTTTCTAAAAATACACCTATAGACGTTCGCGTCATACTCACGCGTTGCTGCTTAAAGTCTGTAATATTTTTATAAAGTTTATTACGCTATCTGAAAAATGTATTTCAGAATTTTTTTTTTCAAGTTCTTTTTTATGTAACATTCATTACTGAAATATACATGCAGTGCCGGCTGATTCAGGAAACCGAGTACATGGTCAAATATTTAGTAAAAAAATATTATTTTGTATAATTTGAAAGTTCACGATGTTTTTATTACACCCGAATATTTAAGGAAAGCAAAATATATTTCAAATATGTTTTAAAGATTGTAAGAACACTGCAATACCTTCTTGGCTTTTACAATATCAAAATGTGTAATCCAATGCTCTTTCGTATCTTTAAGTGCAATAACTCAGTAACGTTTTAAGGTTTCTAAAGTAATTTAAGTTGATAAATCTAGAGCATTTGTTAATTGGAGTTCCTGTACTCTGGAAAAGTATCAATTATGAATACATTTACCTCGATAATGTATTATTACTTTGATTTAATTTATAAAACATTGATTTAAAATATAACCTTAGAAAGATCGGAGTCAAGTTTTTTCTGGATATTCACGTGAACATCATTCAGTCTTTCTGAGAGGTCGTCCTGTAATTTCTTCCGACAGTCACATGTCTTTCCAGAGAGCTCTTTGACTTTATTCTCATGTTTCCCAAAAGATGAAGACGTCCCAAGATCTAAAACAATCAAACAAAAAGAAACATACTGAAAACACCAGGGAAAGAAATACGGGACTGGTCACTACAGTGGAAGATGACATTAAACGTTGAGAAATGTGAGGTCACCCATTTTTCAAAGTGGACAAAAGAAGCGACCTGGCGACCCACCGTCAATTTCCTCGGCCAAAACCTGTCATACGTGGAATTCCCAACATTCTTGGGGGTTACCTTTGATAGGCAGCTCACCTTCAGGCAGCACGTAGGGCGAATCAAGCAGAAAGCTGCAAAACGAATCAACACACTGCGCTGTCTTGCTGGGAAGTCCTGGGGGTCTGAAAAGAAAGACCTGCGATTGGTGTATCTGACATACATCAGAAGTGCCATTAGTTATGCGTACAATGTCTGGTATCCGTGCGTATCCAAGGAAAATCGCGAGAAACTGGAGGTGACCCAGAGGGATGCAGCAAGAACCAGAACTGGGTGCACAAAGAACACCAATTCCAAGCTCCTCATCAATGAAGCCGGACTGCTGCCGCTCTACGTCGAGTCAGACATTGCCCAGGCAACTGCCTATGAAAGATGCCTACGACTTCCAGGTGATGACTCACCGAGAGAAATCGCTGATAACCCGGTCAGACAAAGACTCAAATCACTCGGAACATGGACGGAAACCGGGAAATCAAGTGCTGAAGACAGTGGACTAGAAGACCTACCTCTACAGTTCCGGTGCAGCCGACAGCGAAGCCTGCTTCACTTGCGGGGCGAGCCCAGACAACCTGGACCATGTGCTGAAGGAATGCCCAACAAGCACCCCGTACAGAGACTCCCTGCCAGAAAACCCCAGAGATGCCCTGTGGACAGACCCGGTGAGGGTCGTCGAGTTCCTGCGTGCCTGCGACAGGATACCTGTCGCTCCGATCGTATAGCGAAGGACCGGCAAAAAAACCAACAACAAAGAAATACGGGGGTTTTTTTTGCTTGAATTAGTGTCAAATTTAGGCAAGTTCATGTGTGTATGTATATTTAAAACAATAAGAAATAAAACTAAATAGTTCGCATTCTGGTCCAGTTTTTAGGTAAGATTGAAACTTAAACTAATAAAAAAAGAATGCTTCAAGCGTGTAATTTTTTTTAGTAGACATGTACTTATGCTGAATTAATTACTTTCTGCCAAGTTAGGAGGACTTTTAGACCACAAAATCTTTTTAGCAAAGTTCTTTAAACAACCACAATAGAATCACGAGCAACTTATCCGGTCACTAAATTAACTATGTACAAAAGGTAACCTCATCCGTTCCCTGAAAGATATCTTTTCATTTGTTACTTTTATACAGTTCCCTTTTTGAATGTACCGTATCTAGGAAACAGCATTTGAAGGACAAAGTCCAAACCTTTCCTTCGCTGCTTTCACTTTCCCCACTTAACAACCAGGTACCCAAGTCATTCTGCTGGGTGAAAGCACGGAGCTTTTCAGCTTCCGAGTCCATGACTTGAACCCACCACCGCCCGCTCCGTAGTTGAGCGCTGAATTGCTAGACAACGACCCCCCCCCCCTCATAGAGAGAGGACTCTTATTGAAAAGCCTGTCTTTGTTTTTGTTCCTCTCATACATGTAACACTATGACCTGATGACGATGGCATTTAATGTCAATTAGAATCGAAAAGAGAAAAAGAGTAAATAACCAAAACAGGATGCTGTCTTACCTTTTACATTTGGAAACGCCTGTGTTAAGAACAGTAGCGCTACCTCGAAACATTCCATAGCAACATTACGTGGTGCTGTTCTTAAAGTTTTCTTGACCTGTAGAGGGAGGTACATTAGAAATTGAATAATCACTAATTAACAAAGGAAAACCAGGCGAAGGTTCCTTAGGGCATTTCGATGTTAGAGCCTTTTAGAGAACAACTTAACAATATAAAAAACCTATAAATTTTTGTTTCTTTTTAATGAGCCCTTTCGACATTAGACAAGTGTGCTTTTCTAGCCTTATAAAAGACATAGAATGTTAAGTTCTCACATTACCCTAACTTTCCCTTGTCGATTCACAATAAAAAAACGTGTAAGCTTATTTATTCCTTGTGCTTTTTTTTTTGCAAAAATGTAATTTTTAAATTTTTTTCTGATCTCTCTCTCTCTCTCTCTCTCTCTCTCTTTCTTTCTCTCTCTCTCTCTCTCTCTCTCTCTCTCTCTCTCTCTCTCTCTCCCTCTCTGTCTGTCTGTTTGTCTCTCTCTCCATCTCCCTCTCTCTCTTTCTTTCTCTCCCTCTCTGTCTGTCTCTCTCTCCTTCTCTCTCTTTCTTTTATTCTCTCTCTCTTTCTTTTATTCTCTCTCTCTATCTATCTATCTATCTATCTATCTATCTATCTATCTATCTTTCATATTTTATTCTCTTTCTCTCTCTTTCTCATCCTCTATCTATATATCCGATAATCTTTTACTCTCTTTCTATCTCTCTCTTTCTTTCTCTCCCTTTCTTATTCTCTATCTATCTATCTAATTATTATTTTCTCTCTTTCTATCTATCTCTCTTTCTCTCTCTCTGTTTTTCATCTTTTTATATCTATCTCGTTCTATCTATTCCCCTTACTCTGTTTCTCTATTTATCTCTTTCTCTCTCTTTGTAATTCTCTGTCTATCTATTTCTCTTTCTCTCTCTCCCTTTCTCACTCTCCCTACTTTTCTCTCTGTTTTTCTCATCTCTATATATCTATCTCGTTCTATCTCTAACTCACTCTGTTTCTCTGCATCTATGAAAAATATAATAACCTAACCCGTTCTAGGATGTTCACTGCTATGTGACTCTGTGCAAACCAAAAGAAAATAAGGCAAAAGGTTCTGGTAGAAATTCTCTTCACTAACAATATAAAAAGTTTACAGTCTACTAAGTCTACTAATCTTAAGTGTACATCAACCGAAATTTACATTTTTTTTTCCTTTGGGTAGAATATTTTCAAATGCTGTAAAAATTGTATTGATTAATATTGACAGTTGTTGTGTGTGTTTTAAGATATTTTTGTTATAATATTACAAATGAATTTGGTGTTCTGAACCAGAAAAGAGACCAAAAGAATTTCAAAAATGTTCGATGTATTGTTGTACTCACTTGTTCGGCGAAATGCTCAAGCTTACGGTGGAATTTTTGTTCTAGTTCATCGAGTTGTCTTTCTTTGTAAGCTAAAAGTCTGTCGGTGGTTCTGAGAAATTTTAAAGAAGTCTTGTTCAAACATTGATCAAAGAAAAGCCTGGTGTACAGAATACTAACAATCAAAGAATTAACGGAAAAAAGACAAAATGAGAGAGACAGAGACAGGCAGGCAAACGGAAATAGTTGACACAGACAAACAGACAGACACGCAGACAGAGATGGTAGATAGAACAGACAGAAAGAAATAGACACACACGCAGACAGAAATGACAGATAGAGCAGACAGAAAGAAATAGACACACACGCAGACAGAGATGATAGATAGAGCAGACAGAAAGAAACAGACACACACGCAGACAGAAATGATAGACAGAGCAGACAGAAAGAAATAGAAACACACGCAGAGAGAGATGATAGATAGAGCAGACAGAAAGAAAT